>JADOBS010301424.1:0-12096 GCA_015708375.1 Cydonia oblonga
CAAACCAATCACATCCTCTCTCTCTCTCTCTCTCTCTCTCTCTCTCTCTCTCTCTCTCTCTCTCTCTCTAATGCTGCAGAAATTGAATGGTAAGTGCAGACTTGGAAGAAGTTGTGTCTGTGTGGGCTAGCCATCCAAAAAAGTACTCTATGCACACCACGAGGTCTTGGGAGTTTTCAGGCATAATAGAAGAGGAAGAGAGGCATTGGATAGACAAGATGGGAGGAGACTTCTTATACAAAGCCAGATATGGCAATGACATCATAGTTGGGCTCCTTGACAGTGGTAAGAAGTTACAAGAACATCAATTTTATCAAATAACTTCATACATTAGTTTTCTTGTCCAATGAGGTGTTTCACAGGTGATTCCTGTGTGTCTGGAATGGGAAAAAATCTGAGGCATTCATGTATAATTGGTGGTATATCTTTTTGTGTCTAGAGCACTCATTTTGTGAGGCAATATGTTGTGTCACCAGTATTATATTACTTTGTGTCTAATAAAAAAAAATTGTTTCCCTGAATGGTATATCTTTGTGTCTACAACACTTATTTTATGAGTGTCAGGGTTGAAAGAAAATTTATGGTGTTATTAACTTACTAATTAAGGTATATCAATTTGTGTCTACAACTCATTACATGATTGGTTTTGTGGACGTAAAGAGAAATATCTCGGTTATAGGCTAGACTCTCTCCTGGGTGGAGGGAAGTTGGTATGATTGGATCCATGCGATGATGATGTTTGTTGATTTTATGATCAGGTGTCTGGCCAGAATCAAAGAGCTTTAGGGATGAAGGAATGGGGCCCATTCCAAAATCATGGAAGGGAATCTGTCAATCAGGACCTGGTTTTAATTCATCTCACTGTAACAGGTAAGTTTGTTAATTTAATTGTTGATTTCCTTCCATCAACTTTCTTTGATCCATTTTGTGGTATAGGGTAATTGTGTTGGTGAGGCAAACTAGAATTTTTAGAAATACGTGTGAAGTGATTTAATCCCATTACATATGGCTAGCTTTGGTCTTTGACACATTTTACTTTAATATACTTTTGTATCAGATGGGATAGTAGGGGACCATGTATCTTCTATTTTTGCTGGCTTTGGGACCTAGTTTTGAAATATCTTTTCTCTCTTACCCTAGAGGGGACTAGCTAAACCCGACACCACACAGGTCCAGTCGCGCGTCCTTTCCACGCGCTTGGCGCAAAAAAAATTAAAATGTCATCCGACGTTACTTTGGCGTCAGTATGACGTCATATGGGCCGTCCTTTTACTCTGTCGATTCTGGACCGACCTGTGGCCTGGCTTGGGTTGGGTGCCAGCCTAAAGGGTATGTCGGTCCATTTTTTAGTCTGAATGCCAACTTAAAGGATTGGGGTGGAACTGCTCTAAGCATATCAAATGAGCCAAGGAGGAACCGGTTGTGATGTCAATAAAAAAAAAAGAAAAAAGCATGAGTAAGTTGGTAACCTCTCCAGCATGGCATTCCATGCCCTTCCAAATTCTAATTGGATAATACTTGCATTTTCTTTTTGGGATGGGTTCATTCATTCCTTACAAATAATGTATTTTGACTGTACAAATTTTATAATCGAAACTTTCTTATTTTTCAATTAAAGATCACCCCTACAAAAATCATTTCAATCGTATCATTTAGTCATTCAAATGTATAGAACAAATTGACGGTGTAGATACAGAGTAATATATCCATGATGAACCGTTCATTTATTTGATACATATGGATGATTAAACAACTCCAATTCGAATATTTTTTGTAGGATTAATCTTCAATCATAGATTTTATTCAATTAAAATACGTTATTCGCAAATGAGAGAATATGTGCATTCCCACGTAGGGGAATATATCCTTAGAAAAATTACAATATAAAATAATTCCAAACAACTCAATTCCATTTCTTAAGTTTATTTAACCTACAATATTATAAGTCATATTCCATGTAACAACTGAAAATAACAATAACAAATAAAATATTTCACTAGCTATATACGATGTTAAGATGAGTTACACACACAAGGTGATGCAGGTGTGATCACATAAACATGAATACTTATAGTCAATTCACAAGAACTGTGTTGCACTCCTCTTTCCTTTCAATTTAGACTTTCTTTCTAGGGTTTTTCTACTATGGGGGGTTGTTTAGTTTTCCACCATACATTCTACTCCTGCATAATTTGGCAGGAATTGTTTCTGCAAAAAAGTGTCAGTTTTGTGAATGTAAACGAAATGAGATTGCCTTTGATGATACCAAGGAATTAGAGAATTTTTTTTTTGGTAACAAGGAATTAGAGAATTTGATCATCCAGTATTTAGGCCTGCATGTTCATGTTGTACAATTCCCCAATGCATGCACCAAAACAACAAAGAGAAAATTTCAGTGACAGCATCCACTTGACTTGCATAATATTGATAAATAGTTGGTTGGGATTATTGAAAATTGAATTATAAAAGTATTTCTGACCCAGCAAACATGAACGAACGATGATCACTACCTTTGTTTGTTTCAGTCAAACAAATAAGTGATTTAATTGGTTTTTGGCTTCTTTTGTTTCACATCTTGTGAACTTTCTTTATCGTTATTTGGAGGCCTCTCTGTGACTCTTGCATTTGGAGTCAGCCTAGCTATTTGTTTTCTGGAAGATGACCCAAACCCAATTATTCAATCTGCACAGTCCTCAACTTTTTTTCCTTATGTCAGAAAAAGGACTGCAATTGGGCAGCTCAGTGGTGCGTGTTGAGTGCTCGCCTTTGAGATTTCAGCATCACACTGCTAATGTATAGTTGATTACTTAAGTTATAGGTCATATCTCTGGCGCGGTTAATAAAAGTAGCAGTACAATTTTACTGATGTGTACAACTAAATTAACAAAGAGAGACAACAAATGGAAAACAAATTGATGCATTTATAGACTTGGATATATGCAAGGAGTTGAATCATATGTTTATCTCTATCTAATTTTTAAGTGATTCATAATATTTACTTATGTAATTGACGTCGTGAGTTTGATTTTACTACGTTTGCAAAAGTTATTTAGTTATTTTCTCTTCAACTAAAGGATTAGTAAGATTGACATATTTTTTATTTAGAATGGTGATCAGATGCATGTGAATATATTTCCATCTTGCTCATCATATTGCATGTAAAGTTTTCGTCTCAAAATATAGAAACTCATTGGTTATTTCTAAATAGGTCATTAGATAACAACCATAACATGTTACATTCAAAACATGCAATATCATAATTAAAAACTCATTGGTTAACTCATAACCCCATATGGAGCAAAACTCAATTGGTATAATTTTTTTCTTACAGTCTAACTGACATAAATAAAATCTTGTGCGAAACTTGGGCTTTCATTGTAGCGAAACTTGCAAAGCAAGAATCAAACGTTGTGCTTAAAGCCTTGTAGTCACAAATGAAGGATGCCAGGTTCAGTAGTTCACCTATGATATGGATTGTTTTGCAGGAAGCTGATAGGAGCTCGCTACTACCTCAAAGGTTTTGAGCAATTCTACGGTCATTTAAACGCCTCGGAGGATTACCGATCACCGCGTGACATGGATGGCCATGGAACACACACAAGCTCAACCGTTGCAGGCCGAGTCGTTCCCAACACCTCAGCCCTGGGTGGTTTTGCCCTAGGCACTGCCTCTGGCGGTGCGCCATTGGCACGCCTTGCCATATACAAAGTGTGTTGGGCAATACCAGGCCAGTCCAAGGCAGATGGCAACACATGCTTTGAGGAAGACATGTTGGCAGCCATTGATGATGCAATAGGTGATGGTGTTGATGTACTGAGTATATCAATTGGGACAAAAAAATCTGTAAATTACACCAATGATGGCATTGCTATTGGAGCATTGCATGCCACCAAGAAGAACATTGTGGTGGCATGTAGTGCTGGGAACTCTGGCCCTGACCCATCTACTCTTTCAAATCCGGCTCCATGGATAATCACAGTTGGTGCTAGCAGCCTCGATCGGGCATTCGTCGCTCCAGTTGTGCTTGGAAATGGGATCACAATTGAGGTAATTTAAAGTTTACAGGTGATTGGAAAGTATGGTTTGTTAGCATTTGGATTAGGGCTCATTTCAAGAATGCTATTGTAGGTTTCTTAGCATTTGGGTTAGGGTTCATTTCAGGAATGCTATTGTAGGAAGCACTTCTTCTCGTAACCACTTTCGTTGGAAGCACTTTTTTCTCTATAAGCACATGCAACAATATGGTACTTGCTAAAATGTTTGTCTGGACTCTGAATCAACATCCAGGGAGAAACAGTGACACCAAGCAAGCTGGAAGAGAATAAGAAGTACCCTTTAGTATATGCTGCAGATGTTATTAACTCTGGTGTACCAAAAGATATGGCAGGGTAAAGTTCACTCTATGATTTATTTAAAGAAAATATGCACAAACAAAACTGATTAAAGACTAAATTTGAACTGGCCGTACACTAAACAAGCAATAAAAGGGCACTTAGCCGTGATTTATATATGGCTTATTGTCTGTTTAGTGTCTTCTCGATTCTACTTTTTATTGAAAGTCTGTAATCAGTTCTATTTGTGCATATCTATCTATGTTATTAGTAGTTAAATAGCGACTGTAATTAGCTAATGACTTGTAAAAAAAAACTAAATGTGGCTGCAGACAATGCCTACCAGGCTCTCTTTCACCTGAGAAGGTGAAGGGAAAGATAGTTTTGTGCATGAGAGGAAGTGGGATGAGAGTTGGAAAAGGCATGGAAGTGAAAAGGGCAGGAGGAGTTGGATTTATATTAGGAAACAGTGCAGCAAATGGGGTTGAAATTTCCTGTGATGCTCATGTTATTCCTGCCACTGCAGTGCTTTATGAAGATGCCAATAGAATTCTTCAATACACCAACTCTACCAAAATTCCAACGGCTACTATTATACCAGCAAGGACTGTTTTGAATAGAAAGCCAGCTCCCTTCATGGCTGCATTCACTAGTAGAGGCCCCAATCTCATTGACCCTAACTTTCTCAAGGTAAAATTTCCTAATGTACTTTCGTTACTTAATTAGTGCAGTCTCCCTAACAACTGTTAATGTTGGCAACGAACATTTTAAATGTCAAACTACGAAAGTTTAGGAATTTAATGGTTTTGAAACTTAACCTCTCTTCCTTCACCTGGGCAGCCAGATATCACAGCTCCGGGGCTGAATATATTGGCGGCGTGGACTGAGGCTGATCCGCCTACCAAGTTGTCCGGTATAGATCATCGAGTTGTTCAGTATAATATATACTCAGGAACTTCAATGTCTTGCCCTCATGTAGCAGCTGCAGCGGTACTTGTCAAAGCAATCCACCCTACTTGGAGCAGTGCTGCCATAAGATCTGCTATCATGACCACAGGTAAACTAAATACCCCGAACGTTCAAGGCAGGGCACTTGATCAAAACCAGTACATTGTTTGATCATCTTTAACTTTTATTGTTTGCCTTGCAGCTGAAATAAGAAACAAATTGGGTTTACCATTGAAAGATGAATCAGGAAGTGTTGCTACTCCCTTTGCTTATGGGGCCGGACACTTTCGTCCCACGAAGGCAGCAGACCCCGGCCTTGTATACGATGCTTCGTACAAGGACTATCTTCAATACATTTGCAGTATAGGAGTAGCCAAGAACGTCGATCCAACATTCAATTGTCCAAAATCACCACCAACAGCAATCAACCTGAACCACCCTTCCATTGCAATCCCCAAACTAAAGGACACCATGACCATCAAGAGGACAGTCACAAATGTTGGCGACAGCAGAAGCATTTACTTCTTTACCGCCAAGCCACCTTTGGGAATCTCCATTAAGGCATCCCCGAGCATGTTGTTCTTCGATCATGTTGGCCAGAAGAAGAGCTTCACCATAACAGTTAAAGCAAGAAGAGAGATGCTTAGCAAGCAAGACAATGAGTATGTCTTTGGGTGGTACACTTGGACTGATGGACTCCACACTGTGAGGAGTCCCATTGCAGTGTCTTTAGCATAAGAACTACTCTGTCACCATTTTAATTTCTTTTACATTTTGATGTCATTGCAAACCATAGGAACACAGAAGTAGAGATAGGAGACTCCCAGTGCATTACAGTACTTGAATGGGTTGCCAGATCAAAAGGCTCCGGCAGATTATTTTCCTGTGGAGTTATAAACCTATTTCACCTTTTTTAGGATCGAAAAATAAGAAATTATTACCATTTGCAAACTCTGAAGATGAAGAACTTCTACAGCAATCGTAATTGTGAAGTACATGATAGAAGCGAACTCTATCAGATTGTAGAGAACAGCATCGGCTGCATAGGTGGTTTGCACCCTGCATCATCAGCTTCAATGGACTTGTATAAATCAAGGGGATGCATACAGAATCCAGATTCAAAATATTTAAGATCTTGACTTATATAAATCAAAGGGATGCATACAGAATCCTCATATCTTACAATGGAATATTACTGAAGCTTGTAGCAATGAATCTTACCCTATATCTGTACATATCTTCATCCAAGGGTGAAAACAAGAGAAGAAAAACAGATATCACGGTCACATTGTGCATCCTAAATGCCAGCCAGTCCATCTCAGTTGCTTAGGTTATTATCTTCATCCCATGCATTAGTTCTTCTGACTTTAACCCTTTCACCCTTAAAGTGAATGTACTTCCATTTACACAGGTATCTTCTTAAAAAGAGTTTTTTGTTCTCTTCTTGCCCTAATTCCTGGAAAGCACGTGCCACTCTCCTGACAGTATCTTCATCTGGTCTTACACCCAACTCCTCCATGTCTGCAAATACCTGAATTTCTCAGGAAGAAATTAAAATCTTAGCACTAAGACGACATATCTTTTTTACCTTTAATTTGGACATCTGTTACAGAACACTGTACAATATATCATGCAAAGAGTGTGGAAATGTCAAAGTGTTAGTGGCTCGGTATTGTCAAATTACCTCTATTATCTTGCTTTGCATGTCGTGATGATGATACAAAGAGATCATCCTAGAAAACAACCGCCTTGAGATGGAGCGTGTATGCGTGTGCAGAATCATGTTCCACAGTGATTCAGCCTCATCGACCCTCTGATCCATATCAAATGCCAGCAGAAGGGTGTCATACGTTCCCATTGTTGCTCCTTAGCCTTTGCTCAACATCCACTTTGCTACCTGACAAGCACTAAGAATTAGCCAGCCATCTTTAATACATCCAACAATTTTCACTGTCACATAGCCTTTTATAGAGCACAAGGCATTTTTTATATTTTAAAAATGAGATGATCCAACAACTAACAGAGCTGATTTTGTATGGTTAACAAAAGAAGTCCTTATAAGGCTTAGACAGGCGAAATTAATCACAAAACCACCTACAAGAATATCTCTATGTCAAGGCACGCTCAGTAGTTTCACGTCAAGTGGATTTTTGCAGATTTGTGCTGACACGCCCCGACCTCGATATTCCTCGAACACCAGGATAGGCACGTATTCTAATTAGAACACAAGCGGAAGGTTATGGATACAAGAAGGTTCATGATTACCAAATGGCAAAATGAAGTCCTAAGTATGCTCTGAACATGCCATGCATCATCTTTATGAATTCATTGTCAGCAGTTGAATATTATTTTGAATATTAGTATTCGTATGAAATTTATACGCATTTTGTCATGTTCTCAGCATTTGCATTCATAAATGGCTTGCGTCATCTTCAGGTGTCGGCCAGCATGTGACCATCCAGATGTCCTACGGACATCGGGATCGGGGCGTGTCATGTGCTTTTAAGCATTTAGTTCTCAGAGTGATCCAAGCGAAGTTGTACTCCACATGCAACTATCCTATAAAGGGAATCATGTAGGTCTCATACTAAAAGCTAATTTGTATGCCATATGCAATGGCATTAGAAAAATGTTTCAAAATTGAAATCTCCACTTGTTTATCCACACTAGCTTTACTTATCTAAAAAGCAATTAAATAACAACGGTCACTAGGATCAGGCTGCGCCTAAAGTATGCGGTATAAATTCTAAATAATCTGAAGTAGAGTCCGAAAGTCTCATACTTGAATTACACGAACCCATTGACTCCTCTTCCTTAAGATTATCAAGGCCTTCGCTGCTGCAATCAATGGAAACTCTGTCTCCCAAGCTGTCCATTTATCTAATGCTCCAAAAATGGTCTCTTTCTCATTAGGAAGACTGGAGACCTGTCATTTCAATGTTAATGAGGAAAACAGAGTATGACGAGGGTCCATATCATATGTCAGAAGGTTATAAAGCTGAAAGACCAAAAGCAAGAGTGTAACACTCAAGAATGAAAGAAAAAAAGACCAACAATTCTGACGAGATTGAGTGCCTTTTGCCCAGACCCGGCAGAGTCCTTTTTCTGCCATAAGTGGTGCTCTTTCTTTCCTGCCTTCTTGATTATTTTCCTGCATTTCATGCAAAGGTACATCTTCTTCAAACATTATGACAACCTAAAGAACAATTAACGTTCATAAATAACTATAGCACTTGAACGATGAAGCAGTGTTTTGAAGCAATTGAACTGAACATTGAAAATCACAGATTATGTTTAACTATAAAGCAAGATAGAAAACCTACTTCTCAGTTGTTTTGGAACTAGTTAAAGGTTGTCTACTTTGCTTGTGGGAGAACTTGACATAAGATGTATGTATAGCCACCATCTGATGTACATAATTTTTCTACGAGAAAAGACGAGAAAGAGATGAAGACCGTGATATAAAAACTTCATAGTTTTAGAAATCAAATGGTAAAGCAAATGTTTGACAATTCTTTTCTTGCTTGCCTTAACAATGAGAACAACCCAATTACCTTCCACAACAGAGAAGTTTTGCAATTAGAGAAGCCGAACCCCAACAATAAAGCTGCTTCAGTAGTTGTGATCTAATGAGTCATCTGATAAATCAGATTAAACACGCAAGTAGAATAAGGTGGACACTGAACGAAATTGGACAAACCATGAATAAGGTAACTCATTGTTCACCTGATCAATTCCTGATAAGGGGAACTGACATCGAATACAATATCCGGAATTCAAAATCATTAGTCTTCTTCAATTGCCAATACTTTGAGCAAGCAATTTACATGAACCAGGAACGTACAACGATTCTAATAGAAGAAACCTTTGTCACAATACATTTTCCCACTGTACAATCTCTGGCACAAGAAGCAAAGCATGTTAAAATAATTCAATATCTACTTACCCATTTCCTAATTCTGCATAAAAATACAAGCTTTTGCAAAATTTCAGGACTAAATATTAAATAAAAATTAAATAAAACAGATAGTTTTTCAAAAGAACAGATTTTTAACCATGTGAACATGAAAAGCTCAGTTGGGTAATGAAAATTAAAACTTTAAAACCATACAATCAATTGGATCACTATACAATTTACCAGTACTTGTAATGACTACTTCTTAATGATTGTATTCGAAGTGGGATTTCCGAATGAAGCTTAGAGAGCATAAAGAATTCAGGAAACTTGAAGATAAAGATGGATACTTTGGTGCCTAAACATAAACATAAACATGGGTTCAATTGATAGCAAAGAGAAGAGAGCACATACCTTGCGAATTTGAAAAATCTCTGAAGGGGTTTTAATCCTTAGGAGCTATCGGCTAATGGCTATGGATGCCATATGTTGCAGAAGCAAAAGGACAGAGAAGGAGAGAGGGTGGAACTTCCAATTCCTAGTGGATTGGATTTGTCATTTTTATAGTATGGGCCTATATTTGCATTTGAGCCTATTAGTCTGCCTAAGAGAGATTTTTAGTGCCTTTTCCTATTAAAATAGTTTGTTAGGAGAAATTTTTCAATGTACCGGTAACATAACCCGATCAAATGTCACGTGGTCAGACATGTAAGGTAATTTATCAAGAAGTTGTCACACTAACATGAATGGAATCGGGAATGCCTTAACGAAGATTTTGAAGGCACTATTAATGAAAAAATTTCAATTTCGATCAAAGTAATACTATGAAATAAGTTATTAAACTCAAAAGTAATAATATATCTTTTGATTTGATCAATAGATTATAGGAAGGGAGGAGAAAAATTTATAATTTCTTCTAACATAGGAGAAAACAAGTATCACCAAGAGGTAAGAACTAATTAGTAAAGCAAAAATATTTGTTTTATCATATTGTTATCAAAAAGAACAAAAGAAATACATAGCAAAAGTACTAAAAGATTAAAAACGAAAATATATTTATCGTATTGTAATTTTGTAAATAATCGATCGTGTAAACAAGTAATTCCCTCCAAGTGTCACAGCTGCCGGGCTGAGCTTTATCAATAACAAGAAGCTAGGTTTTCATAACCAACTTGAACTGAATATCTGTTCCTTCTCCTTCCTCCGTTGTTCCACCACCACCCTCCAAATTTGTGATCATTGTAACCACCGGGAAATCTCGACGGCGTCGACGTCTTATATCTTGAATTGTTGTTGTTCCAAGTAGTGTTGGTGTTCCATCCTCCTCCTATGGCTGCAGCTTTAATCTGAACAACACAAGCAGATTCCCAAGGATTTTTCTTATCATCCACAGCATTCTTTCCATAATTTTCAAGAACAATATTTTCTTTATTTTTCAAGATCTCCTCTTCAAACTCATCACCCCTTCCACAGCACGGCAATGTCTTCGGATTTAAATAGATAGTTTAAAGGCCGAGAATAACAAACTCACGATCATTGCCTAGGGTTTCGGCTTCACGATCATCTGAAGGTTTAGGTTTATTACTCTTTTCCAAGTCTAAAATCAGTTGAGGATCAATATTGTTGCATGATGAGCTCCAATCTATGTCATCAATGTACATGTCGGGATCCGGCAAAGATATGTCGGAGCTGGGAATCAGGCCGTTAATCTCCGCCCAAAACTGGTTTTTCGCATTGTTGAAGGCCTCTTCTCCGGCCGAGTCATTCCACTCAACGATGTTTTTATAGAGAGACATGTACTTCTTTGTTTCGACGAGTTTTCACCATGGGACTGATCCAACCGTCGTGCAAAACTTCCTTTCCTAATAAGGCACACATCTAAGTGACTCGTAACGGCTCTGACAACGATCTTTAGTCCAAGATTGGTGCCTCTGCTGCCGAGAATAGGAACTGCATGCACCTTGTTGTCTTCTCTAACACATCATTGAAACCCTAATTAATAAGAAACCCTAAAGGCCCGGCCCTGAAACAAATTAAGCCGAATAACCACCAAGATTCTGTGGTTGCTGTACAAAGAGCACCTGATCGAGGTTAATAAGTTGAAGAATTGAAAAAAGGAAGCCAAGGTTTAAGAAAGCTACGAGACACCCACATAATGGAGAACAACTTATATATATAGACTTGGGAAATACTGCTTTTCCTAAATCTTGTAGGATTAGTAGGAGACCCGGTAATCCTACAAAATCCAGGAAAAGCTTTTTCCTATTTTTTGTATGAAATACCGGATTTTCCTAACTCCTCTAGGAAATAACTTTAATTTACAATTAAAACAGTCTCGAGACGGACGAAAAACATTGGTTGGGCCTATTAGGCCATCTCCAATTGAAGGGTCCAGAGGGCCGAAAATAACTCTAAAACCGTCTCCAACCGAGGGTTAGGCCAGAGAGCTCGGGAATCTGGGAGGGCCCCACGGAATTTCAAAGGGCCAAAGGGCTGGCTGCTTTCGGCCAGCTAGCCAGCCCCGGGCTGGCTATTTTTTTTTTTTTTTATAGTTTTCCTATTGCTGTCGGTTATAACCGACATCATTAAAGAATGATTTTTTAATATTGTCGGTTATAACCGACAGTAATAGTTATTCATAGGAAAAAAATTTTTGTATATAACGGCTAGCTGAGCTAGCCGTTGGGTTTTTTTTTTAATTTAAACATTTCTTTTCTTCTATAAATATGGTGAAGTTCTTTCCATTCTTCACTTCATTTGCAATATTTCCTTCTTCAATATTTCTCAATATTTTTCAATATTTCCTTCTTCAATATTTCTCAATATTTTTCAATATTTCCTTCAATATATTTCTCAATATTTCCTTCAATATATTTTCCAATATTTCCTTCATCTATAATATTTGTTTCAATTTTTCAATAA
>JADOBS010301425.1:0-12097 GCA_015708375.1 Cydonia oblonga
AATGTGTTCTACTGGGGAGCGCAGATGTTGGGGTCCGTCGGGATTGGATACGTTATGGATTTCAGCTTCAAGAGCAGGAGGACGAGGGGTTTCGCAGGCATTTCAGTGGTTGGTGTTCTCGGGACTACAATTTGGATTGGCGGACTTGTCAACCAGCTCAACTACTCTCGCAACGATTTGCCTGAGAAGTTGGATTTTAAGGACTCCGGCTCTGCTTTCGCAGGACCCTTCGTGTTGTATTTTAGTTTCGGGCTGCTTGATGCCATGTTCCAGAGCATGGTTTACTGGGTCATTGGAGCCTTGGCCGATAACTCTGAAATTCTAAGCAGGTAACAGGATATTCCTTGCTTCTCAAGTTTTTAATTTCTCAATGATCTTCGTGCGTTTAGGCAATTTTTCGTGCGCAGGCGTGGAGAATCCAATCCAATCCAATCCAATCCTGCGCATGAAATGTGGCCGTAGTTACAGTCACAGAACAAAGTGTGATGCTAAAAACTCATAATTTTGTGCATGTTTTGTACAGGTATGTTGGATTCTACAAGGGAATACAGAGTGCAGGGGCAGCAGTTGCTTGGCAAGTTGATACGCGTAAGGCATCCTTCCTCTCCCAATTGGTTACCAATTTCGCGCTCAACACCGTGAGTTATCCGCTGCTGGTGGTTCTGATCTTGCTGGCTGTGAAGGATGAAGGTAAGGCTGATGTGGACGAATTTACCAAGGAGAAGGTTGCTGAGCCTGCAGCCTCAGAGAAGTGATCATAATGATCATCGGCTTACTTAGCAGATCAAATTAGTCATAAGCCATCTGAATATTTGATTTAATTACGTTCATACGATCGAATCTTCACGAATTAGTGTAAATTATGTACCATGTTCAAATTGTCAAGTATTTTACTGAGTAATCAAAGTTCATGTTTTGATAAAATGTTGGAATGATTAGTTCCTGACCACAGGCTTGCTTCTTTCATGCTTAGAAATTCAATGATCTCCAGTTTTCAAACGGGCTCGGCCTCCTAAGGCTAAGGGAATGAATATTGGCATAGGTCAGTTGCGCAGTTGCACCCGAGTTTGAATCCGACTCTCCATACAAAGGAAATGGTGGTTGTAATTAACATTATTCGTGACAACTTCTATTCTTAAAACGTACATGATTAATATATAATTCTGGCATATACATATAAATGAATTAAAATACAGGATTTTCACTACTTTTGGAGTCCCAAAAATTCATCATATACAAAGTGCGCCAATTCCATCATCAACACTCTATTGTTGCACTTCATGGCTTTAGGGTTCTTGTTTTTTGGGATACATTAATTAATACATAGCTGGATTGGAAGCGCGTGCGATGCGATTAAACAGTGACCTGAGGTGCATCTTTAGCCTTGTCCTCTGAGGCGACAGGAGCTGCTGCCTTTTCTACATCCTCCTCTGTGGCCTTTGGTTTGATATCCGTTTCTGGTTTCTCTTCTTTCGCCTTCGGTGCAGGCTCCTCCACCAGCTCTTTCTTCTTGATCTCCTTCACAGCCTCAAAGAGTCCGCTAATTGCTTGATTTACAAAATTTTCTGATATGGCTTCTTATGAGTTTTTGTTTTGTTTTCTCGTGTAGGTAATTGTATACTTTCTTGGAGGACAAAGCTACACCTGGTGATGCTGGAGAGTTGACCTGGCCGTTCTAAATGCTTGTCTTTGGAATCAAGTTGTAACTTACACGGGCAAAGCCACTGCGTGCGGAAATATGATAAAACTTCCAGAATATGGTAATTTATCAATCCCTTCGATTTGCCTTATTGGCGAAGTACAACACAGCACTGTCTGCTCAGCCATCAAAGCACCCGGTAGCCACCTTCAACTACTTTTGAGTCACATTACATCCATCTTATCTTGTGCTGGTGGTTCGACATAAATTGTGTTAGAGTTGTCCGGCCCATGCCTATTTGGGTCGTCAATGTTTCCATGTAAGGCAAATCCCTCTGCACCGGCATGTCTGAAAGTAACTGTGCTGATAAGGTAGAAAGTGTATGGAAAGTTGTAACCAGGCAGAACTGTTGCATCCAGCCTTTTGTTAGCCTTTCGCCGAACCATTTCTAGGCTACTTGTTATCTTTTAGGTTACTGTTAACTTCAAAGTCCTTTTATTCTAGACGAACGGAGGAAAGTCCTCTCGATGCTTGTAAATTTTGTAGTGATGCCAAGATGTTTTTATTAATTTGGCATCGTCAGTGTGTGAAAACATTGCAAGTTTGTAATCGACACAATTTATGAGCAAGGAATTACATGTTATGTTCATTTTCATGGTCAGTGTTTCCGGCTTCTTGTTCTTTACTTTGGCTCGAGCTTATAGAACAGACACTGCCTGTGTACATGTGGAGAGATCGAATTCAATCCAAGTGTCATATGCCAAACAAGTTCAAAACTACGAGCCACTCTTGCTTAACAATTACGCCTTTAGGTTTGGGAAAAAAAAATTACACTTATTCGATGGGTAATGCTAATTTTAGTCTTCCTAGCATTATTCTTACTCGATTATCTGAGCCTACAAATTAGATATAAATGAAGTTTAATTAATTATTGAATCATTCGATGTTATGAAAGACGAGATGAGGATTATACGTTATTGACGTGAATTTAAGTTAATTATGATATTGTTTCTGCTTTTTACCCAACTTCGAGTCATGTTCTTAATAATAGAGAATGCCCTGCTTTTGTAAAGATATTCAGTATGTTGGGAACACAATCTAGTACACTAAGTGTAATAATACAATTGTAGAAATCTAAGAACACACAATTTCTGAATATGCTTCAATTGTATTGAATGTTATAAAATTACAATGGTGCTAGGCAATACGCCAATTACAGTTATGCCCTTGTCTAATCTATCAATTTACACAAGAATTATAACAAACATCTAACTAACTTCACTTGACTCTTTACACCCCCTCAAGCTGAACTTGGATGCATCCATAGGTCCAAGAGAAAGCTTGGATTGAAAGTATAAGAACCATGATTTAGACAAAGATTTAGTATGAATATCAGCTAGTTGGTCTTGAGTGTACACATATTGTACTTTGAGAAGATTAGCTAACACCAACTCTCAGATATAATGATAATCAAGTTCAACATGCTTGGTTCGAGCATGAAAAACTGGATTGGAGGCAAGCGAAATTGCAGAAATATTGTCACACCAGAGATGAGGAACTTGAGGAAGATGAAGACCAATATCCTTGAACACTTTACAGATCCATGTTAATTCAGCTGCTGTGTGGGCTAACAATCTGTACTTTGCTTCTGTGGATGACAGAGCAACTGTTGGTTGCTTCTTATCACTCCAGCTAATAAGATTTGACCCCGGAAATATGCAATACCCACTAGTAGATCGTCTATCAAATATACATCCAGCCTAATCAGCGTCAGAGTAATCACTGAAATGAATATCACCTTTCTTGAACCATAAACCATAACTTACTGTGCCTTTGAGAAACCAGAGAATTCTTTTGGCTGCTTGAAGATGTGGTTCTCGTGAAGCATGCATAAATTGACATACTTAATTTACATCAAAAGATAAATCAGGTCGTGTCCAAGTCAAGTATTGCAGCGCACCAACAATAGACCTGTACTATTTTGGATCAGTTAACAAAGGGCCTGTGTGATCAAGTTTGAAAGAACCACTAGGAGTGAGACATGGTTTAGTACCTTCCATATGTGTCTTTTGAAGCAAGTCAAGAAGGTACTTGCTTTTATGTGAGAAAATACCTGCAAATGATCTTTGAACCTCATGACCCAAGAAATAATGTAAGGGTCCTAAATCCTTCACATGAAAGACAGTGCCTAATTTCTAAATAAATTGTTAACAAGCTGCAAGATGAGGACCTATGACAAGTATGTCATCGACATACACCAAGACAATAACAAGAACATGTGCTTTGATCAAAAATAAAGAAGCATCAAATTGTGATTGATGAAATCCCTTGAGAATTGCAAATAATTTGTCAAACCAGGCTCGATGGGCTTGTATCAAGCCATATAAGGATTTTCGAAGTTTGCAGAATGATTGGGGTAGTTAGTATCACTAAAATCAGGTGGTTAGTGCATATAGACATCTTTCTGAAGATCCTCATGCAGAAATGCATTACTGATGTCCAATTGGCTGAGAAACCAATCGTATTGAACGACTAAAGAAAGAAGAATTCGAATTGTTACTGGCTTTGCTACATGACTAAACGTTTCTTTGTAATCTAAACCAGCTTGCTAATGAAAGCCTTTGGCCACAAGCCGGGCTTTATGTCGATCAATAGTTTCATTTGGATGATTCTTAACTTGAAAAACCCACTTACATCCAACTATGTTCTGATAAGGTTTAAAAGGTACTAAAGACCAAGTACTTGCTTATTGCAAGGCATTGTACTCATCCTTCATAGCAGATCTCCAATAACATGTTTCGAAGCCTGAAGATATGTAGTGGGGATAAAATCAACAAATTCAGGTAAAGGTTGCTTGGTATCTGAGTAGGCTTTTGGTTTAGAGATTCCAGCCTTGCATCTGCTGATTATAGGATGTATATTAGGGGTTGCAGGTAAAACTGGAGGTTGAGAGACTGTAGGAGGTGCAGGGGAAGAATGACCATCCAAAGTGACAGATTGTGAACCTGAAGATGTAGGAGAAATATGTTGTGAAGCAGGTACATTGCAAGTGGTAGGTTAGGCAACATGTGCATGAGGAGAAATGGGTATAGTAAATTGTAAAGTGACATTGGGATTCACTGTTGAAGAACCATTAGAAGAACTTGGTGTAACAATAATGGCAATTGATATAGAATGAAATGGAAAATTGGTTTCATCAAATAACACATGCCTTGATATATAGATTCTTTATGCAACTGGATCAAGACAACGATACACCTTGTGTTGAAGACTATACCCTAAAAAGACACACCGTTTACTTTTGCCGTCTAACTTGGATGAAGTGTATGGCTTGAACCAAGGAAAACATGCACAACCAAAATTTTTAAGTCAAGAGTAATTTGGAAGGGTACAAAAAAAGAAGTTCCCAAGGAGATTGCAATAAGCCACCAAGAGGAAGCCGATCAATAAAATAAGTAGTAGTGGAAAATGCTTCAACCCAAAAGACATGAGGAACTCTAGATACAACCAATAGTGTTCATGCAGTTTCAACCAAGTGACGATGCTTCCTTTCAACACATCCATTTTGCTCCGGAGTATGAGGGCAGCTAAATTGTTATAAAATATCATGAAGTTTAAGAAAATTTTGAAATTGATGACTAGTAAACTCACCCCCTGAATCAGATCGAACAACCTTGATTTTATTTCCAAGAGTATTTTCTACATATGACTTGTACTCCACAAATGTTGAAAATACAAAAGACTTAGATTTTAAGGGAAAATACCAGTTATACTTGCTGTAATCATCAACAATAAGCAAAGAATACCTATAGCCACTCACTGAAACAACATGAGATGGTCCCCAGACATCACAATGCAACAATTCAAAACTTCTAGTAGACATAGATCGAGGAACACCAAATGGAAGCTTGTGATTCTTTGCTAGAGCACAATCATTGCAGAAGAAGTCCAGAGAGGATTTGCCTTGTACAACAACTTTATTTGTCGACAAAACTTTACGAAATATAACAAAAGATGGATGACCAAGCCGGCTGTGCCAGATTTTGACATTGGCAGAAATACTTACTAGTGCAGCATGAAGGGAAACAGTAGCTTTGTAGGGAGAAGGTGAACTTTGAAGAGGAAAGAAACCATTTTTAACTTGTCCCCACAAAAGCGTAATCCCCATAAAACGATCATTGACAGAGGATCCATGAATATCAAGGGTTAATGAGCAATCATTATCTTTGATAATTTGATAGGCAGAAAGTAGACTATGTTGCATTCGAGGCACATAAAGAACATTTTGCAATTTAAATGAATGAGCAGGAGTATGCAAAATAGATGTGCCAACATGATTTATAGATAGACCTTTACCATCTCCAATGTACACCTTGTCTTCACCATTATACGGAGTAGGGAATTGGATATTAGAGATATCATTTGTGATGTGAGAGGTAGCACCCGAGTCAATGAGCCAAGAATGTGATGGCTTAGTAGTGTAGTGGGCACACATGGCAGAAAGTTTAGCTTGAGGAACCTTGCCTGAGATTTCTAGATTCATTCGATCAAAGCAATCAATAGCTTCATAATTGTGTAATCCACAAATTTGACACAGAGATTTGTAACCAGAAGAAAAGGCGTTACGATTGAATCCAGAATTATAAGTGCCACGATTGTAACCAGAGTTATGACTGCCACGATTGGAACCCCGAAAACCATAATTAGGACCACGAATTTGTCTTCCTCGGTTAGAATTATATCGAACTGAATTCTGAAGTGGCTGAGTTCCATGATTCTGAGCAGCAAGAGCTTATGGTGGTGTGGGAAGGAGTGGCGGTTGGGCTTGTACATAGAACGCCTGAAAAAGGCTCTGAGGATGAAGTTTTCTTACGACGTGCCATGGATGGATCCTTAGTAAGCAACAAACCATGTAATTCATCCAAGGAAGTGGACGAAAGACGAAGTAATATGGAATCAGTGAATGATTCAAAATCATCAAGAAAACCAGCAAGAGTTGCTGCAATGAGATCACGATTATTGATAGAGGCTCCAGCAGTAATAAGGGAATCAGAGATCTCCTTGATTTGTTGAAGATAATCAGACATTGATTGAGAGCCTTTCTGAATGTTTTGAAGCCGCGAACGCTATTGATGAATATGTGCATCCGAGACATCCCCCCAAATCGCTGCTCAAGTTTGATCCAAAGATCACGAGTAGAGGAGACACCAATGGTGAACAAAATGACTTCCTCAAAGAGAGTCGAGTTGAACTAGATGAGCATATTTTGATCCTTTTCATACCAGTCCTCGAAGGCTGGATTTAGCGAGCGATATGGACGAAAGGGAGATGGACATCACCCCCTCTCCCCTGGACGATGTGGGATCTTACAATCCACCCCCTTTAGGGGTCCGACGTCCTCGTCGGCACATTTCCAGCGAGGGAGTGGCTCTGATACCAAATTGTCACATCTCAGTCCGCATAGCAAGATATTATCCGCTTTGGGCCACACCCTCACGAATTTTTTTCTTGGGCTTCCACCCAAAACATGTCTTACTATAGAGAGGTGGACATGTACGTATAAGGCACATCACCCCCTCTCCCCCAGATGATTTGGGATCTTACAATGCCCTTGTCTAATCTATCAATTTACACAAGAATTATAACAAACATCTAACTAACTTTACTTGACTCTTTAACAATTAGTCACAAACTTGAAGAAAAAAAATTATTACATTTGATGTACTGAGCCGTATTTCTGTCACACAGAAAAAAATTTCAATGTGTCTTTATTTTAGTAACACTCATATCATCTAAGTTGTTTTTGTCCTTCATACTTTGTCTCTCTTTTCTTACACCATGAGTCAAGGAGAGTGTGGCATTGCCATATAGTTTTTCCCACATGGGAATTAAAAATACAAGATTCCTTTCCACCTATACAGGATTCTAACAAATGATACTGATTCCCCGAAATTTAAATAAAGGGACTTAAATAAAATTCAAATTGAAGTGTATGTGTGTGTGTGTGTGTATATATATATATATATATATATGCATATTCAAATCCCGTCTCGCCGGGATTAAGGTTTTATAATCCGACCTTCCACCCTTGGATCAACTGGAGGCACGCACAGTGATGATGCTTCCTCAGAAGGATTTGATCATGGTGTTCGAATGATCGAGGAAACAAGGAATCAAGATAACGCAAAGGAATCAGGGTTTTCGCTTCAAAACCGCAAGAAAGAAGCATAGAGTTTGACTTCTCTCAGTTGTTTGCCATTTCAATCAGTTACCGAGTCCTTTCACACCATATATTTTTCATTGTTGGATGCTTTCGTTGTTGTTTTAGCCGGAAAGTAGGATGTGTCCACTTAATATGAGGAGTAGATCAGGTTTCCTTTGTTCCGTTGGATTTCGATGCCGCCCTACTTGTAGTGTGTATTTGCAGGTAGGTGATTGGGTTAGGCTGTCTAAATCCTAATTTGTGCATTTTATGACATGTTAAAAGCCTTCTGGAGTTTTAACCACTCGAGCAGTGCTCGAGCAGTCCTTAAAGAGGTCTTGGTGGGGGTCCGCGTGCCCCTTCAGAGGGCCAGCATTACTCCGGATTATCTTGACGGGTTTTCGTCGTATTGTTAAACGTCTTTTTAGTGAGGAAGCGTCGTAATCGTGGAGAAATAATGTGTGACTTTCGGATACGTGGTCCGAGATTTCGATTTGATACTTGATATGTTCGTCGGATCTTGTTGCAGAGTAGGATCTACTTCCAAAAACTGTGGTAGAAAACGGCGTAGAGCCAAATCTATAATCTTGAAACATACGTCATCCCTTTCTGCTTTCCACAAGTTGCAATTAGTCCCGTACTATATCGTCCCGCGGTAAATCCATCTGCTAATCACAACCACATATGTCAGTTCATCCTTCCTACTCTCCACTCAAATTCCGTAAATTAGATTAGTTTAGAATATTGCTCGAAAAAAATATTGGATCCCAATTCCATTTGGCATTCAAAGGGAGGAACTTTGTAATCAAAATCACAAAAAGTCGTAAAATTTATCACCTGGGATTCGATGGTTTCCGAAGGAGAGGAAGAATCGGGAGGCACGGAGGTGCCCCAGTCGAAATTCAGGTACAACTCGCCGTTTGTTCAGGTGAGTTTGATCGGATTGGTCTGTTTCTGCTGCCCTGGCATGTTTGGCGCCCTCTCCGGCATGGGCGGCGGAGGCCAGGTCGATCCAACCGCCTCTAACAACGCCTCCACCGTCCTCTATGCCACCTTCGCCGTCTTCGGCATCCTCGGTGGCGGCATCTACAACATCCTCGGCCCCCGCCCCACTCTCCTCTCCGCCTGCTCCACCTACGTCCTCTACACCGGCTCATTCCTCTACTACAACCACCACAAGCACCAGGCTTTCGCTATTGTCGCCGGAGCAATCCTCGGAATCGGCGCCGGCCTCCTCTGGGCAGGCCAAGGCGCCATCATGACGTCATACCCTCCCCCGAATCGAAAGGGGACATACATCTCGATTTTCTGGAGCATTTTCAACATGGGTGGCGTCATCGGAGGACTGATTCCGTTTGTTCTTAATTACCACCGGAGCGAAGCGGCTTCCGTCAACGATGCAACTTACATTGGGATAATGATTTTCATGTCCATCGGGACTCTTTTATCCCTCGCTATCCTGCCCCCCAGCAAAGTTGTCCGGGACGACGGGACTAAATGTACGGACATTCAGTACTCAGATGTCACAACTGAGGCCATTGAGATTGCCAAGCTGTTTACAAATTGGAAAATGCTTCTTATAATCCCGGCTGCTTGGTCGAGCATTTTTTTCTACACCTACCAGTTCAACAACGTCAATCAAATTATGTTTAATCTGAGGACTAGAGGATTGAACAATGTGTTCTACTGGGGAGCGCAGATGTTGGGGTCCGTCGGAATTGGATACGTTATGGATTTCAGCTTCAAAAGCAGGAGGACGAGGGGTTTCGTGGGCATTTCAGTGGTTGGTGTTCTCGGGACTACAATTTGGATTGGCGGACTTGTCAACCAGCTCAACTACTCTCGCAGCGATTTGCCGGAGAAGTTGGATTTCAAGGACTCCGGCTCTGCTTTCGCAGGACCCTTCGTGTTGTATTTTAGTTTCGGGCTGCTTGATGCCACGTTCCAGAGCATGGTTTACTGGGTCATTGGAGCCTTGGCTGATAACTCTGAAATTCTAAGCAGGTAACAGGATATTCCTTGCTTCTCAAGTTTTTAATTTCTCAATGATCTTCGTGCGTTAGGCAATTTTTTCGTGCGCAGGCGTGGACAATCCAATCCAATCCTGTGGACGAAATGTGGCCTTAGTTACAGTCACAGAACAAAGTGTGATGCTAAAAACTCATAATTTTGAGCATGTTTTGTACAGGTATGTTGGATTCTACAAGGGAATACAGAGTGCAGGGGCAGCAGTAGCTTGGCAAGTCGATACGCGCAAGGCATCCTTCCTCTCCCAATTGGTTACCAATTTAGTGTAAATTATGTACCATGTTCAAATTGTCAAGTATTTTACCCAGTAATCAAAGTTCATGTTTTGATAAAATGTTGGAATGATTAGTTCCTGACCACAGGCCTGATTCTTTCATGCTTAGAAATTCAATGATCTCCAGTTTTCAAACGGGCTCCTAAGGCTAAGGGAATGAATATTGGCGTAGGTCAGTTGCCCAGTTGCACCTGAGTTTGAATTCGACTCTCCATAGAAAGGAAATGGTGGTTGTAAGTAACATTATCCGTGACAAAATTTATTCTTAAAACGTACATGATTAATATATAATTCAGGCATATACATATAAATTAATTAAAATACAGGATTTTCACTACTTATGGAGTCCCAAAAATTCATCAGATACAAGGTGCGCCAATATCCATCGTCAACGCTGTGTTGTTGCACTTCATGGCTTTAGGGTTCATGTTTTTTGGGATACATTAATTAATGCGTAGTTGGATTGGAAGCGCGTGCGATGCGATTAAACAGTGACAAGAGGTGCATCTTTAGCCTTGTCCTCTGAAGCGACAGGAGCTGCTGCCTTTGCTACATCCTCCTCCGTGGCCTTTGGTTTGATCTCCGCCGCTAGCTTCTCTTCTTTCGTCTTCGGTGCAGGCTCCTCCACCAGCTCTTTCTCCTTGGTCTCCTTCACAGCCTCAACGAGATTGATCTCCGCTAGTTGCTTGACAGCAACTTCGGCTTCCTCTTTTGGCTTCTCGGTTGCTACCACCTCAGCCTCTGCCGCAACAGCAGGGACAGCAGCAGGTGCGGCCGCAGCCTCAGCCTCCTCTTCCTTTGGCTTTGAGAGGTCTATCAAAGGTGCTTCATTGGTGGTCTCCTCTTGTTTTGCAGCGTCGGTCGTAGTGGCAGTGATGGTAGTAGTAGTGGCCTCGCCCTCCTGAGGACCATCAACCTTCTTAGGGCTGGTGGTCTCGCTGGGGAGGGTCTCTGGGCGAGGGGTGTCGAACTCCTTTGGCTTGCCCGCACAGCCTCCCATGATTTGATTAGGTCGATGGGACGAGTGAGCAAGTCTCTGGAGTTGGACGCCGGGGTCCTGGATTAGGTATTTGTCAAAGTAGAGGAGGGTGGTGTTTGAGGCTGAGGGAAAATGTTTTAGGACAGAAAGGGTTCATATAGTGGAAGATGGGTCTTATGTTTAGGAGAAATCGTTGGTCATCAGCCTGGCAATTACCTGCAATTTGGTACCAACATTCTCTTCTATATAAATATTCCATGACTTTTTCAAACCCGACAATTCTATTTCTCTGTCTCCTCCGATTTTCTTGCTGGGAAATTAGAGGATGGTGGTCTTCCAGTTCGTTAATACCGTTGGCCGTTTTCCAATTTTGTGTGGCTGCCCCCTTCACCAAGTGTCCCTTGTTCCAACATTTTAGATCAATGACGCCTCCAAAAACAAAACCAATTAACTACTAAACTGAAATTATTAAGAAAATGGGCTTTTAGATCCAGGTCCAAAAGTATAAAGTGCTTTTAGGAGTGAGTCTAGTTATCTAATTGTATGTTTTTATTTCTTTTATACTTATTTTATATTTTCTAAAAATATTAAAAATCAATTAAAATCTTTTAATATTATGCATTTTCCAACTCCAAAATATCTAATTAATATCTTATAACAAAAAAAATTAATATACTAACATAAATCTATTTGCAAAACATTCTACCCTAACTCAAGTAGCAAATATATGAATGTATATTATACCTATAAGTGAGATATGAAACCTAACTAAAAGGTAGAAAAAAACATAATATACCTACAAGCAAAAGACACATTAATCTGTGACAGGTTGACTATGAAAAAGAATCTGTCATATAGGTAGATAAATACAATTAACCTGTGATATAGGTTGATTATAAAAATTAAAATAAAATCTATAAATGGGTTAAAGCGATAATTAGGAAGAACAAGAAATAACAAATAAATAAATAAAAA
>JADOBS010301426.1:0-12097 GCA_015708375.1 Cydonia oblonga
TAGAATAAGGGCTCCTCCTCCTTTACATTTGTGTGGGCTTAATGTCCCAAGGCCCAAATACGAGGCCCAAGGCCCAAATACGAGGCCCAAGGCCCAAATACACGAGGCCCAAATATGGTACAAACACCTGCGATTCCTTCCATTCTCGACTCGGTAAGGACTCACATTCTTCCATATTGTTGTAGTTTTTGATATCTAGCTCGATTTTAGGCTTACACATGAAATCTGGTGACAAATAGTGCAGGAAACACCCCTAGAACTCAAGCACAGTCTTTTTGGTGGGAACCCGATAGCTTTCGAGCCTTTTTCCAGTGAACTACGGCCACAGTCGAGGAAACTAATGGTATGATTTCAATCCTTGTTCCTTGGGCTTCATTTTGGTATATAAAATGACTAGGTTTAGCTAAGTTTTGGGGATGATCGAAGCTTGGGAAGCTCTAGCTTTCTTCTTCGTGGAATCAAGCCAACATACGGCTTGAAATCGGGTCGACCCAACCCGTAACCTAAAACTGGCCCAACCTACTCAAATAATCCTGGCCCAAACCCAATCTAAAACCCGGCATAAACCTTTAGGCTATGTATCTGGCCAAACCCATTAACCCAGTAACCCAGATCTGATTCGACCCGAGTCTGAAACCCAGGTTCCATGGTCGGCGCATGGGTCCGTGCGTGGAGGACTGCCATAGCCGGTACGTGGAGTGCACGGGCCTCCGTCGGAGGTGTTGTGCTCCATTGCCATCCACGACGGAGCCAGTGACTTTTCCGACCAACTTTCCGGCGACTCAACTCGGCGCGTGGCCACTGGCCGCCGCCCCGTGGAGGCATGTAGAGGAACCTAAGGTCCCTCCTTAGGTTTTTCAACATGTCAAATCCGAATCTGCTGCCCGTTTTCCCAAATTATATCGTATTAGTATAGTTTTATTAAAAATGTCTCTATTTGTGTTTAGGTGTGTTGGTGGAAGGTGACACCATCCTCCCTCGTTTAAGCAGCACCCTAGTAGCGGAACACTATAGGTGGACCTCTTCTTAACTTACATGTTTTTATAAAATATTAGCCTAGCATGCATTCTATAATTCATGTTTTGAGCATGTTTCATAATATGTTTTACGGAGAATTTATGATTTTTTTAAATTGCTTTTACGGAATATTTATGATTTATTGAATTTACGTTTTACTAACGGTTATGAATTATTAGATTTGCATATATGAGTTTCTATGGATTTCAAATATGATTTATTTTACGTGTTTACGAATATGAGATTCCATAGATTTACGGATATTACTTACTATGGATTTATGAGACGAGGTTTAAGGCTTTGAACTCTGGTGATTTGATATGCGATTTTAAGGTATGTTTTCGATACTTATCTAGTGGGTTATCATACAACACATCCACACAACACGGGTATGTAGACGTCTATGGTCATAGGACACAGTTGAGGATATTTATGTATATATTCCTTCTCTGGTGTAACCCAAAGTTGTACAGCTTCACCTTCAGGTGATGGGGCCTACCATGTTTCTTCACTGGCGTAATCCAATGTCTTACAACTTCACCTTCGGGTGATGGACATGTACTGCCTTCGGGCGATTATGATGATACCCCCATCTTCACTAGCACGGGGCTAGTCCACAATATGACCTTAGTTGCGAAATCTTTGAATCGTTCCAAGACTTACATCCCTTCACTACGCCATACGTGAGACATGGTTGAGAGCTCTTGTCGAGCATATTCGAAGTACTTGTTGTTTTCATCCATTGTTGAGTCCCAACGACGATCCATGAAGACTATGCCACATGTATCAACCCTACCAAGACATGATACATTAACAAAGTCAACACCAAGACATATTGCATATACATCAGCAAAGCATCAGGTGTTTGAAGTCATCCAAGCCAATCCCAGACAACCTTGCCGACCTCTACACGACGTCATTGCCAAAGTCAACCTTCCAAAAGCTTGTCCGAGGAATTGGTATGCCTAGCTATTCATATGCAATGCTTGTAGTTCTCATTTGGAAGTTCTGTCAAACTTAGGGGGAGTATCCATAAGTATACTCACTTGATCTTAATGTACTATTTTGTCCTACGATTAGGAGCATTTTTCCTACTAGGTTTTTGCTACCTAACTAGGTTTTGACGAGGCATCCATCCTGGGCTGATCATACCCTTGTGAGCTTTTCCACTTGCGTCCAGAAGACGTATAATTTTGAATTAATGCAACTTCTCACTTTTCTCCTTAGTCTATGAGTTTTTCTCCCACCTTGGGTTTTACCATAGCGAGATTTTGTGAGTTTTACTTTTTTATGCATTCTTCCGTTAATCTGAGACTCGCATTCGCTCATTGTGCCAACAACTTCATCAATTGAACTTATTTACACACTCAAGGGGGAGTGTTGCAGTCCTATTAGATTAGAAATGTGATTGTGTAAATCCTAACATATCTAGGATATTCTTGTGGGATTCTACCATATCTCTTGGACTAGATATTTTCTTATTAGAGTTGTAATCCTATTAGGGTAAGGAATTAATCTTCCCTACTACTATAAATAAAGGCACAATGGGGTGATACAAAACAAACCTTAGAATTACATATCTCTCCTCTCTCTTTGTTGCCGCCGGCCCCTCTCCCTCTCTGTCCTAAATATAGTTCAGTCAAATAGGCCTACAACAATTTTACATTTTTCACACTTCTACATTAATTATTATGAAACTTTTATTGATTTTGCACTCAAACAAAAAACTATTCATGAGCGTTTGGAGGGTTTTAAAAATTTAAATGATGATGTACCCATCGTCAATGCGTAGAGGATGTGATCATGAGTGTTTGCATATTCTATTCACATTTTTCACACTTGTAAATGAATTGTTATGAATTTTTTAATGTGATTTGGTATTTTTAAATTGATTTGTATTTTTAATGTGCTTTAGAAATTTTTAATCTCACTTATGTAAGTTTAAGTACTATGGCTATTGTAGTAACTAATAAGGTGTTTTTTAGTAGTTTAAAATTATCAAACTAATTTTTTTTTAATGGGTTACCCGCGTGTAAACCCGTTGAGTACCGGTTATTAACGGGTAACCTAATAACGACCTGATTAGTTGTTGTTTTGACTCAAAACTCGTTATTTCGTGTTGTGCGTTGGAACCAAATTTGCTCACCGCCATGAATTGTGGCTGTGCACAAACTCGAGCAACCTGCAAAAAAGTAAACAACCGTGAGCAAGCCTAAGACCAGGGAGGAGGGTTTGTGGTGGAGAAAGGCTCTCCGATAGTAAGTTAGTGAATGATTTTAAACTCAAGTAGTGGGCAAAAAATTCAAAGGTTTATATTGCGGAAGTAAAGAGAAGATTCGGGGTGGGGGAGTCTGATGGGGTTTTTTATACAGATCAGTTGTTACTTGTTGTGCGTCTGCTTACGTTTTCAGAGAGAAATAAGTGTATCAGTGGGTTGTTTGGGAGCCACTATGACTTTTCAATACCCTGGCCGATGATGCGTATGTATCGATTCACGTTTGATTTTTAATAAGATTCATCTGTCGTTTGGAAGAAAAAAATATACTGTTCGGATCCAATAGTACTATCAGATTCTAATTATAAATTAGTAAATTGGAATATTGTTTAAAAATGTAGCAGTTCTGCTACTTGTTTCCTGTTTGTAACATTGTTTTTGTTGTGTCGGTCTGGGGTTTTGATCAATAAAACTGAGTCATATAACATCATCAACCCAGCTATGGCAACAAGGACAGACTCTGAATTCGATGGACTCGGCTAAACTAATAGGTCCCCTTTGAAGATATGGACCCACAAAGCATGCCACCCTTTTTCTTTTTTATTTTTTTTGGTCAACAAGAAGGAATGCTTCTTCTCATTGAATGAGATTTGAGATTGGAGAAGTGCAAAGTGCAAAGTGCAATAAAACTACCAGTCAATACAACAACCAGTCTACCACTTGTTGAGATTGTCTGAGTGCTTTCTCTTCTTTGTCCACTTTCTAGTTCCTTCATCTATTAAGTTTCTTGGAAATTCCACACAAAATTTCTTGTCAGTTTTATTGCAACAGCTTTTCTCGCTCTCTCCCTCAAAAGCTGCTACAATTTTGATCAAAGTAGTGCTCCAATGGCGAGGCCTGGTAACAAGATCATACAAGCCAAACTGGTGGGTATGTCTTACCCTCTCTTTTATTTCCAATTCTTTTACTTCTGTATTTTTTTTCCTACATTCTTTTGCCCCTGTTCCCTTCAGCTTCAATCTATCATTACAAAAGACTAATGTGTGCAGAGATTTTCATGAGAATCTGAAAGGGTTCTGTTTGCAATTGCTTAGCTCAAGACTCTAAATTTTATATATTACCCAGAACACAAAATTTGATGTCAATTGTGTGTGTGTGTGTGTGTGTGCAAGTCCTTCCAGCTGCATACTGGAAAGATTCAACCCCACATAAGTTTGATGTAAACTGTGAAGTCTGATGTAATGGGATATCAGGTATTCTGTATTCTACGGCTTCGATTTCCTAGTTGATACAATAAAACTGTGGAGACTCCCATAAAAATGATAAAGCTTCCTTGTTCGAACGCTTGCGCTGGTTCATTTACTAGCTAAACATTAGCTATGTTGGCTCTATCAGGATCTCGAGCAGAGCAGCATTTCTAGGTGTGCCATTTTGTTACTCTAGAGTCTAGACCGTCTTTTAGTTTTAGGATCGGATTTTTTATCTACATTTGTAATCACATGATTAGTACCGAACGAAGTAGAAAAATGTTGATTCTTATTTGTAGTTGTATTTACATGTAGTGCATACAATATTAGTGGAATCGTCTCACAAAGACACGGCTTATTTCTAAATTTCTTGAATGTTTCCTTTTCAGGTGCTTCTAGGGGACATGGGAACTGGGAAAACCAGCTTGGTGTTAAGATTTGTCAAAGGCCAGTTCTTCGATAACCAGGTTTTGTTGATCTCTTGTATTTTCGACATAATCTTTCCTTTTCCCGATTTATGTGTTTCACAAGGGAGGACCTCGGTGCTTATCTGTGATACAGGAACCAACGATAGGAGCAGCTTTTTTCACTCAAATACTGTCTTTAAGCGAAGCCACTGTGAAGTTTGATATATGGGACACCGCAGGACAAGAACGATACCATAGCTTGGCTCCTATGTACTATCGTGGTGCAGCAGCAGCTGTAGTCGTGTACGACATCTCAAGCACGGTACTTAGCTAGGAATTAATTTCCACTTACAAGATACCAAAAGTTGCACATTTTAGAAGACTGAATGCATGCAGTTCTCTCTCTCTCTCTCTCTCTCTCTCTCTCTCTCTCTGATTAGCTTGTGAATATCTGTGGTTCCCTGATTAGTATTTTGCATTGTCCCCAGGAGACATTTACTCGAGCCAAAAAATGGGTTCAAGAATTGCAGAGGCAAGGTAAACCAGTGTTCTTATCATGTTTTTCCTTTCCTATACTCTGTTTCCAATAGTAAAAACCGAATAGTCGAATTATTGAAAAATGATTTACCTCTTCTCTTGTCTTAAGATAATGATAATTATATAATCTTCCTAATATGCTTTGGTCAAATCCAAACTTCAGTATATTTTGCAAATATTTCATCAGATATGTGATATACATTACTTACTAGACTAGTAGTGTTCCGTTGCGTACTGTTTCCGTATGTGTTGCCCTATGCAGATGTCATGCATAAAGGGTGGAACAAACCTTGCTTTTCAGAACCTCCTATTTAGTTCCTAGTCTCATCCGAATCTTTCGGGCTATTTGTCACCTTCCATGGTGTAAAACTGTGTTGCTTGTATTATTAAATCTGTGGCAGGCCTCGATACCTCTCTTTCGCGTTCCCTCTGCTGTCAAAATTTTGATTGCTTTTCTCTGGCTAGCTATTACATTCTGAAACAACCTGGTTTAGCTCTTGTATTGCATACATCTCTGTGTATCCTACGTTATATATTAAAGTAGCAAGTCTGTTTTGGGATGATTTTGTAGTTGCACTTCGAAAATGATTCGTTATCAGTATTGTGTGCTTATTTTAGAATGATCTCGAGCTGTTCTTGAAAGATGATCTATTCTTTATCACATTCTCTAGGGAATTTAAACTTGGTGATGGCATTGGTTGCAAATAAGTGCGACTTGGAAGCAAAAAGGGAGGTCGAGAGTGAGGTATTTCCAACAGCTTCTCCACAATTTCCCATTCTCTTTCGCTTTCCTTCTGCATGACTGTTTTAGGAATGCACATTAAATGTTTCGCTGTTTGTTCAATCAAAAGTTGTAAACAGATATCACAGGTCGCTGTTTGATTTTTCTTGTAATTGGGTTGCAGGAAGGGGAGCAATTTGCTCAAGAGAATGGGATGTTTTTCTTGGAAACATCAGCCAAAACCGCGCAGAACATTAACGAGCTTTTCCATGAAATAGGTAAATATGTTTCTGTTATATCAGTGCCTAGGAACTAGGATAGCAGGTTGATCCCAAAGGCTCATATCATATCATATGAGACGTGAGCTGCTTGTTCGTGTAGGGTTGTATTACTCGAAATGACTTAGGATCACGGCCTTTTGACATTCGGAAAATTTCATTTACAGTTTTGCATTCTAGCTTAGTTTTTGAAATTCGGACAACGCTTAGACGGTTGTTTTCCTTTCCACCTCTGCAGCAAAGCGATTAGCAAGAGCCGCTCCCCAAAAGCCTGCCAGAGAGAATCTAAACAGCGAAACACGAGACAGAAGAAGAATGCCATTTTGCTGCTTGGGATGACTTGACGACATTTTTTGAGAAATCCCATTTTGCCTGTGGCTCGAAGATCGTGTTCTTCAAAGTGCAAGTCGAAGTCTCAACAAATTGCTCACAGGAAATCAAACATGTTATTGATTGAAAGATACATCTGTACATAAGATTCGTGTACGTTCTGCAGAATATCAATGTTGCCTTGACAATCGTATTCGTTTGTGACCGATGTACATCGAAAGCGTATGAAGCAGAGAGTGTAAGTTGTGGCCTAGCCATTACAAAAAAACTTTGGTTGGATGGATCAGCTCATCTGTAACTGTAAAGGCAGTCCTCATTCTTTTTCCTCAGCTTGTGCTTGTTTGTGGTTTCTAACCATCTATAAATCTTTTTCCTGAAAAGGGTCATCTAGCTCACCAAATATATTAAAAAGGTTTTAAGCTACTTTTTTTATTTTTTTTTTTATTTTTTTATTGAGTACAACGATATATTTTACGCATAATGAGGGGGGAGTTTGGTCAAGCCACACAATGGGCAACTTAATTTGATATTCAATTCGCCATTCACGAGATTCGATCCTGAAACCTCTCACTTACAAGTGAAGAGAAATATCATTAAACGGTAGTACTGAATGATAAGCGGCTAAGCTACTTAAGTAAGGAATATCTTCTAAACAAATTTTTTTTAGTCATATCAGCTTATGGGGATGATGTTGCATCAACAGTTACTTGCCACGTGGACTTTCAATGACAAATATATCTTTACAATATGGACAGCTACGTAATAGAATTATCGATAGTACGTTGTTTCTCTGGAAACCCATCGATCTTCGTCATAATCAAACTTTATGTCTCGAACCAAGCCTAAGGAGACTGCTTGAGACCATCTAAACGATAAGTCGAAAGTCGATAATGTTTTGATATGCTTGTGGATAGTAAATAGTCGGAATCAGGCGGAGTGTCCCAAGTTGTTCTTTCAAAATAGATACATTAAAAGGTATTTTATAGAGATAATAAGACAAAAAGCAATAGTAATATAAAATGTTGACGTGGCTTAACCGTGACAAAAAAAAATAGAAAATGATAGAAGTGTATGGGAAGTAGGAGTGTAGAGAATCCTTGTACTTTGCCAACCTGGTCTGTTTGGCTATCTTTTCCAGTTTAAGGCCACTGGATTCTTTCTTTGGAGGGAAGAAAGGTATATGTAAAGAGTACATCTTCCATAATTCTAACACATTGCCTTTAATGAAAAGGAACTGTTATTAGCACTCCAAAAATCTTATTATACACTTCTCACAAGCGAATTTTTCGTTCTATTTATAGAAAATTCGGTGTGCAAAATGAGATTTTTTGAGTGCTAATAACAATTCCCTAATGAAAAATATATACGCTATCTTTACAAGTGACTCGTTTAAATCTAAACTACTGGTAAGAGCAACATTTCCGTTACGTTAAGGCTCGCCCTCAAATCTAATCCATTGGTGATATTAGTAAAAGAAATTTACAATCCCAACCCTCTGTCACAAAATTAACAAAAAACCAATCTGCCACATAAGACAAGACGACACCCCCTAATGACATTACAGTTATGGGTATTTTTGGAATATTGGTGTGTGGGTGCAGGTGGTGGTTTGTTCTGGTGGTTAGAGTCTCCTTTTTCAACCCATTGCGTCTCGAATTTAAATTCTCCTCTCCTATAGTGTAAATTAAAGTAGTTACATCGCTTGTATTCCGAGGAAAAGGAATTTAGGTGGAAAAGATTGTGTCACCTTTATTAGGAACCACATTCTTTAAAGGAAAAAGTACCAAGTTTAAGGGTATCTAGAAACACAACCACATTCTTCCTAGAAGTGTCCATGTCTCATAAATTTCTTTAACGCAAAACTGGTTACCTGACACCAACTTGGAAGGTTATTGTTGGACAGTGACTCAGATGTAATAATAACACCAAGGCGTCTCAAATCAATAATACAGTGCCATGTGAAAGAACGACGATACCAAGTTGAGACTCGATATTGCATCATTGTCCGAAACGCTTCATCAGCATTCCAAAGAGAGTCTATACCAGTCAAGGAATATAAACATAATCCCCCCATGGCCAAAACCAAGAGACAATTCTCAGTATGTATTGAAACAAGCTTATGTACATGATTTTGAGGGCTCTGTCCCATAAGAAAATTGCACAAGCTTATAAGTTGGTAATAGATACAAATATACTTATAGGCAGGAAAAAATCATTTAAACAAACCTATGCTCTTGCTGAGCTCTCACTTGGATTATGGGATGATCTGGACCTCAAGCCTTTGTACATTTCTGAACAAGAGTAGGCGAAATCCGACAACGCCCTAAAGAGTTCTGGCAAGCGAGTTTTAAGACTTACTACCGACTTCTCTCTCACCTGAAGGCCTAGCCGTTCATATGTTTCCTCCTCCTCCTCTAACCTCTTCTTCACTATCTCCACAGCAAACTGCTTTTCTGCAAGCACATCGCTACGAGTGTGGCCTTCTGGCCTATCTGTATCTCCTTCGTCCGGAATGGTCTTGTGCTTATTTTTATCGTACCATTCTTGGAACTGTCTCATCTTGCGGGAAAGTTCTTTCCGGGTGTCTTCACATTTCTCCTTCATTTTAATTTCTTCCTCTTGGTGGATCATAATAGTATTGATTGCAGCAGCAAAGTTGTGTATAGCAGTTCTTGCAACATCGTCTGGAAGTTTCTCAAGATGATCATGCCATGCAAGGAGGAGCCCCTGAATAGGGGGCCGTTGAATTCTTGGCGGGGAAGAAACCTTCTCCTTCAAGCTGCTCTCAATGGGGATGAGATTAAGTTTTAACCAACTGTTGAGGGCCTTTATGTACTCCTTTTGTTGACTCACAAGCTTCACAAACTCACTGTGCCACCCTTGCACAACACCAAACAGCTGTATCGTGCGCTCATGGTGGTGCTCACTTGTGTGCTTGGGACATTGGGAGATGTCCAACAAATTGAGTTCTGTCGCAATAATCGATTGGGTCTTATGGTGAGATCGCATTGTTTCCCACATAATAGCCATCCTGCAGTCCGAGAGTCATATTTTAGTGGTTTCAAATTTTATGTTTGAAGATGAAGCAGTATAAAGATCTAAACTCCCACAAGGTTAGTTCGGTGGTAAAGTCCATCTCTGCCAAGGCACCATTATCTGCCTAGGCAAGGCAATGACCCCGAGTGTTAATTAAGCAAAACAAAATAAAAGAACCCCTTGAAGCATTAAGATCTAGAAACGGAATAGGATGGGTCACCATATATATAGGTTTCCTTCAAAATGTGTATAAACAAGACAAATTTTTATAGGTCTTCACAGAGAAGGGTAGCACCATCCACTCATAAGTTGCGAGGAAAGAAAAGCTGACATTGAATGCCTTCCAACATAAAAAATATGAATCAATTCGAATAGATCAGTGTCCAAATCCCTAGTTCCACATAGCACACATAGCTAGTCAAATATGCCAGTGCAGATATTAAAGACTTATCCAGTAACTACTGAACTTTTTGGGAGAAAATATAGCTATAATTCATTATTTGCAAAATCTACCTACAACTCATTTACCATCTATCAAATCCCTAATCATCCCAGACAATATGCACAAGTAGACAATTGTTCTCTATCATCAAATGCGATAAATAAATTAAGATGCCGAAAATCAGGAACTTGTCCAAAACTAAGAAACCTGAAACAAAGAAACTGCTCATACATAAATGGAATTGTCAAGAAAAACTCACCCCTCGACAAGCTGAACAAGTTTTGGGTACAACCGTTCGTCTCGTAATGAGTTTATCTCTGCTACTGTTGAATCCATGGACTGCATGTCAACAATGTATCTTGTATGCAGATGACTTACGGCTGCTTTTGCCTTCTCCAATGCTTCAGAGTTAGTACCCCGTTTCTTCACCCTGGTCAGCGAGGCAACCTTCTTTTGGTACTCAAATTTCATAAGCTCACCAGCCTATCCACCAACCAATCCCACAAACGATTTCAGTACACAAGTAATGAATATTGACATCAGTGAAGAGGCATTACTAAAGCTTAAAGGACCACAATACAACGGAAGCAAACGACAACAGGGACAGATTCACAAAGTTGTGTGGAACAATGTAGCATGTAAACCAGTATACTGATATCAGTGGAAGTAAATAGGCTTAAAGGGTGTATGCGAACGCAACGTAGCAGTTCCTTAAACCGTTTCCTATCACAGTGAAAGAAACAAAAAAGAAAATGATGGGAGTTTTTGAGTACCTTGACTTCATCGTATAGCTTTTTCTCCCACGCCAACAATTTATCCAAGATGGTAGCGTGAGTTTCGTGCTCTTCCAAGTCGAAGTCATCCTTGCCCTCGTCCACATTCGTCAATCCTCGAAAAGACCGATTCCATGTAATAACACGCATCACCCTAGCAGAGTGATCAATATGCCCTGCAATTGTAATCACAGTAATTGCCAGCAAGCATCAGAATTACTCTTTTTTCGGTCTGAAAACATCATAAGATTACTCCAACGAACATAACAATACCCGACAACAGAATCATAAGATTACCTCGATTATCAGCAAAATTGGAGTGATAGTGGAGCCGGGCGGCCTCCAACATCTTGGAAACATCATGGGCACTCTCCGAAGCCTTGAGAAAATGGTCATCAAGCTCCGCAAATATCTGCACCAAAATCACAGTCCCCTTTGACCCCGCCGCCTTCGGCTTCTTCAGGTTATTTCCAGTGGACCCCCCGGGCACCACCTCCGCCACCGCAGGAGGCGGCGCCACTACCACCTCCTCGACTTTGGGACTCCTCTCCACCTCTTCCTCTTCATCCTTTTCCACTCTCTTCGGACTTTCGTCCAACACCTCCTCTTCTTCAATACTCTCTACTCTCGTTGGCGGCCTTTCGTCGTACACCTTCCGCTCAATCTCATCGGCGTCGGCCAGCGTCGACGCCGGCATATCATCCACTGAGAAAAAGTAGTCATAAGGGTTGTCCTGATGCTGTGGCAACGGCGGCATCGTCCGGCTCTCCACCGAAACCGGCGGCGCCGGAGATGAAACTGGCGGTGGACCATCCGAATTGTGACCTTTCTCGAGAACCCCTCTTTTACCCCGGGTGCTCCTGCTCCTCCGCCTCAAGCTCTCGCTCTCAATCTCAATCACCTCGTCGTCCTCGTCCTCCTCGATGATGGGCTTGGGCTTGGACTTGGGCCGGGGCTTGGGTTCGGGTTTGATCTCGGGCATGCTGGCGGCGCGCTGTAGAGGGGAGCCGGAGAAGCTAGGGAGCGGCGGAGGCGGAGGAAGATTATCGACAAAAGGAGGCGGGGCGGGGGGGCCGAGGGCGGGGGAGGGGGGC
>JADOBS010301427.1:0-12098 GCA_015708375.1 Cydonia oblonga
GACTCCTTTGCCTAAGGAGGATATTGGTAAATTTTACAGTGGAGATTGCTATATCATTCTCTATACTTACCACTCTGGTGATAGAAAAGAAGATTACTTTTTGTGCTGTTGGTTTGGAAAGGATAGTATTGAGGTAATTCACTTTGTTCCTGGTTAGGATTCAAATAATTGAAAGAATCACTTTGCTTTCTGTCAGAATTCTTGTATATAAACTATAAAGAAAGAGACCTGCACTTCAACCTCTTGCTTACATACATTGTGCTTTCAATTGGGGTTGGGGGTGGGTGAGGGTTGCGGAAAAAAATGTTGTGTCTTTGATGTCTTTCGGTATTTTGGTTAGATTTGAATGTCATTTCTTGAAGATAGAGGGAACGCTTGATTTTGTTGTGGAGAGGGTGCGGTTTTTGGCTTCTTTGTGGGCTCCAGTAGCTGCAGAATCTGGAGATATTCCTTTCTTTGAGCTATAGTTGGATACTTGGATGATTATTGTACTGGTTAAGTTTGCTTTGATCTGAAGTAGCAACAATAGGTTGGTAGTATCGGACATTTTCAGGTGGTTATTCCTGGTCTTGTTGTTTCAGTGTACTTCATGTCCACTTCTTGATTTTTTGAGTAAATAAAATAAAAAAACGAAGTTTCATTCACATAGGAAAGAGACAACTTATTTCTAAATGTGGTTTGTATTTTCTGGAAGGGTTTTCGGTGCACCAAACATGTTGTTTGGTCTGGGTCTTTGTTTGTTCTCCTCTTCGTTCAAGCTATTATTAAACCTAGTGATTGAATAACAGAGGATATCAAAAGAAAGAGTCATGTTCTTATCTTCATTCTAATGATTTTTCATTTATTTTTTTTACCTTTTTGGTAATAGCTTGTCTAATATTTCGTGAAAGCATCCTTCTACATTTTGTTTCTGCGCCATATTAGAAAACCTTGTTGCAATTGTAAGGGGACTGCTAAAGAATTTCCATTATATAACCCATTTTAGGAGGACCAGAAAACTGCTTCTCATTTGTCTAGCACAATATCCAACTCACTGAAGGGAAGACCAGTGCAGGTATCATATTATCTTTAGTCAACGTTGGAGAATGTGTCTTACGGACCTACATATAATAGGGGCCTTTTGCAGGGTCACATATTTCAAGGTAAAGAGCCACCACAGTTAGTAGCACTTTTTCAGCCTATGGTGGTCCTGAAGGTATTATTCAGTTTAGTGACTTCAGTCTGGTGCAAAGACCGCTCCATATTAGTTTCATTTGAGGGTTTATTGTTATCATTTTAATTTGATTGATTTCCTCTTCAGGGTGGCTTGAGCTCTGGTTATAAGAAATCGGTTGAGGAGAAAGGTCTGACAGATGAAACTTATACCGCAGATTGTGTGGCACTCTTTCGGTTATCTGGAACTTATGTTCATAACAGTAAAGCAGTACAAGTTGATGCGGTATGAGCCAATTCATATGTTGTAATCATGTATCCTACATGACAATATATGCTCACATATTTTGGGGGACTGACCTTAGAAAGCGATAAGCACTCCGTCTCCTATATTACTTATAGCTAATTTCCTTGCTGGTTGGGTACGATGACCATGGAGGACCCAGTGCCAAAAAATGTGGTGAATCCCAGACATCGTACATAGTAAAACTTTAATAGCCTGAAAAACAGAAAAGGAATCAAAGATTACCCCTGAATTCCTCGTATTGGAGACTTATCTGTTCCCTAGTAGTATGCATCTTTAAGATTACCACTGAATGCTTTTCACAATGGATTTTTTAGCATGCTGTAGTTGGCCGGTATGGAGAATAATATGGTATATGAAATGTTGGATGCGATTTATTGAGGGGAAGATGAAATAGAGTTATCTGTGTTTTCTTCATATATGTAGTAGGAAGATTCAAATAGAATTGCATACTTTCGAGAGAATGTTTTCTATGCTATGTTGAGATGTTAGACTTCTTGTTCACTGCTGGACATAATCTTTGTACTCTTTGGACTTTTTAAATAGTCTTTTCTTTTATATGTAATTATGTATACATAAAACAGATTTCTTTGTTTAGGTGGCAACATCATTGAACTCTACCGAGTGTTTCATTCTGCAATCTGGGTCCTCAATGTTTGCCTGGAATGGAAATCAATGCACCATTGAACAGCAACAGTTAGCAGCAAAACTTGCAGAATTTTTGAAGGTATACTCGTTTGAAGATTTCTATTCTCTCTGCCCTCTTACGTAACTTATTTGTCTTCGAACTTATCATAGATGCACCATCCAGAAGAGTCAATAAACCAAGTATGCTTAGTAAATGTATTTCAGTCGGGTTTCAAGTAACAATGGTATACTGGGCTCTGGCATTGTTTCAACTTGATGATAAAAGAATAAGATGATTGTACACGTTAACTTGATTGGGCACGTACAATGGATGGACAGCGTTCAGTATTCGTGCTTAATGTAATTTAATAGTATTTATTATATCTTAGGCTTTTGATTTTCAGTATTGCCACCGATATAATGTTCATCTATTTGAGCCTTATATGCCTTGCTAATACAGCCAGGAGTTACTCTAAAACATGCTAAAGAGGGAACTGAGAGCTCATCCTTCTGGTTTGCTCTAGGAGGGAAACAAAGTTACACCAGCAATAAAGTTTCTCAGGAGATTGTCAGAGATCCCCACCTATTCTCATTCTCATTCAACAGAGGTAGAATTTTATGACATGAAATGATGTCTAAGTTGGAAATTTTATTTGTAAAGCTAGTTCCATTCTAACTGTGTTTTTTTTATTGTTCATTGATTCCCCAGGAAAGTTTCAGGTGAGTTATCTGGCCTTTTGAGTGTAATCGGTATTTTCTTCCATTTTTATTTGGGTGCTAGTGCTTCTAATCCCTGTCTTCATTTTTAATTCTGCAGGTGGAGGAAATTTACAACTTCACTCAGGATGATCTGTTGACAGAGGATATCCTTATACTTGACACGCATGCCGAAGTGTTTGTTTGGGTTGGTCAATGTGTAGACTCGAAAGAAAAGCAAAATGCTTTTGAAATTGGCAAGGTATACCTTAAAATATTTGCATTTTTGTCATATGTTCATTTGTGACATTTTCCATTCATATTTGTGCAGAAATACATAGCGCTGGCAGCATCTCTGGAGGGGTTGGCTCCTAATGTACCATTATACAAAGTTACTGAAGGAAATGAACCTCGCTTCTTTACAACATACTTTTCATGGGATCTTTCAAAAGCCACTGTATGTTCCAAAACAACAGACTCTCTCTCTCTCTCGCTCGCTCCCTCTCTCTCTCTCTCGCTCCCTCCCTCTCTCTCTCTCTCGCTCCCTCCCTCCCTCCCTCTTATTTAGATAAATTTTAAGGAATTTGTAGTCAAGCAAGGAATAATCAAAACACATGCAAGTTGAATGCAACAATTTTCTGTAATTTGGAATTTTTGGAGGGGTTTTTACTTTTCTATTTCATCTTTAACCCATTAATTGAAATAACTCTTTTGAACTATAATGAAATTAAGCGAGGATAAATGTATGTGCTGAATACTGTAAATGATAATGCTGTGCAAATGTCATAACAAATAGTGAAGTGATAAACTGCCTAGGTGGGAAGAGAAATGGTTTAGGGATCATTACGTATAGAATATCATACACCAGTAGGGATTAAATATGCATAGAAGTCTATCTTCTCAAATAAAATAAAAGCCTAGAAGTCTAATTTGGTAATAACATTCGAGTCGATCAACATTTTTTTTCTGGGTAAATTATTACTGATTGATGATGTGCTTACATTCTCTCCCTCTTCAGTGTAATAACATTGTCAGAGATAATCATCTAAAATATGACTTTGTTTCTGCTACACTTGCTAGTGCATTTGAGATTCCAGACATTTCATTAAATAATTTTAGAGGCGGACCAAAACTTTGTGATGAAAATATTATTTTGATAGGTAAAAGTGTGAAGCAAAGCGGCATGACAGTGTGTCGAAAAACTTTGTAGATATCAACTGTTTTAATTGAAAGTACTTTATACGGATGCATTTAATATATAATTTCTGACAGTATATCTACACTAAATGTAGGTTCAAGGAAACTCATTCCTCAAGAAGGTGTCAATACTCTTTGGAATTGGCCATGCTGTGGAGGTAAGCAATGTATATTATCAAACACGTTGCATCGTAATCTCCTCTTGTACATGTGTGCGAAATGCTATATAATACATTCTGTCTAGTATATACAAGGGAACCATGATCATATCATGTCTTAAGATTCTCGTTATAAGTTAGTTACCGGAATAATGTTCTTCTCATAACAGTTTGAAATGATTGAACAACGTTAAGGGTTGAAATCTATCAAATTTCGTAAAAACTTTTAGCATTATCATTTATTATCCTTCTGTAATTCACGGAGAACGGATATCTGTTGCTGGATCAGGACAAGTCCACTGGGAACCAAGGAGGACCAAGGCAAAGAGCTGAAGCCTTAGCTGCTTTATCATCTGCTTTCAATCCATCCTCCGGAAAGTCATCCCAAGCGGTAAATAAAAAATTTTGTACCAGCATCGTGTGCTTGTAGTGGATGCTGTTGCCATGTTGTCATGTCTTCACATGCGGTGTGCAGACAAGCAAAACTTTTAATTCATTCCATGAATGAATAGTAGGAACCTTCATCCTAGTTAAGTACTTACAGAAAATTGCATTAGAAAGTACATTCCCCATCTCATCCTCCCTTCCCTCTCTATGCTCTTTTCATGTTATCATTCTTTTGTGGAATAATCAACTAAGGAAGTGGGTGTGCATACAAACATTCCTTGGGTTTTTCGAATGTTGCATTATGACAAGTTGAACCAGATATTAAGCTGTTACTTGGAGCTTTTTTATTCGACCTTTATCCCTCTTTGCTTTAGGATATGCTAGATCTGCAATTAATCGGTAACATGGAGCTTTTTTATTCGATCTTTATCCGTCTTTGACTTAGTGTTGTTTCTTAGCACCTTTTAACCTTTCACTTCTCCTTTTTTTAATGATCCATGATCAATAATATTTAGTTTGATACATGACTCTGTTGAACGGATTTTTCTGAGGCATTATATTTTCAATAATTTAACTGCTACGCAATCACAGGGCCAGGATAAGTCCAATGGATCGAGTGAAGGAGGACCAAGGCAAAGAGCAGAAGCTTTAGCTGCTTTATCTTCTGCATTTAATTCATCCCCTGGAAACAAACCTTCTCTTCCCAAGCCGTCTGCGTCAGGTCAAGGAACACAAAGAGCTGCAGCAGTTGCTGCGCTTTCAAATGTTCTTACGGCTGAAAAGAGTAAGTTAACACCAGATGCTTCTCCTGTGCAAAGCCCTCCCTCAGAGACTAGTGCTTCTGGTAAGAAAGTAGAAATACTTACGATTATCCATTATATGCATGGTTAGCGAACGGATTTGATGCATTTGGGTACTTGCAGCTGGCGCAAAAAGTGAAACTGTTTTTTTTTTTTTTTTCTTCTGAACAGAGGGTCCTCAGGAACTTCCTGAAGTCAAGGAAACAGGTGAAGCTGCACCTGCTTCGGAAAGCAATGAGGATGATTCAAAACAAAAGACACTGCAGGACGAGAGTGAGAGTGAAAGTAGTCGCAGTACATTCAGTTATGACCAACTGAGGGCTAAATCTGACAATCCTGTAACCGGCATTGATTTTAAGAGAAGAGAGGTTGGTCTTGTGTGAATGTTGTCATTTTCATCAATAATCTGCTTTGAAATCATAGTGACATATCATGGGCTTGGTTTTTCAGACCTATCTCTCTGATGAGGAGTTTCAGACTATATTTGGGATGCCGAAAGATGCTTTCTATCAACTGCCAAAGTGGAAGCAAGACATGCAGAAGAGGAAAGCTGATTTATTCTAGAGGCCGAAGTCAATAGAACGAGTGCTTTTACTGTGTTTATTTGCATCCTGACTTGCAATTCATTCATTTTGATCTGTGTTTTTTCTGTGGTGCCTGCTCTCGATGAACATAGCGCCGTGGTTAGTATCGGTATTGATTGAGATACTGCCTGAAGAGTGATTTTCTTCTCTCCTTTTTTTCTCTTTTTCTGAACTGCTGCCGGCTCTTGTAGTTATCACAGATGGTAGTGTTAAAGCTCAGCACGCAGGTCAAATTCTTTTATTTGCTTCCACATGCATTTCAATTTTCGGATTTTTTCAGTTCAATTTTCGGTTTGTAATATGTAATACATTTGTATTTTGTAATTGTGACCTATATAAAAGGAATGGGAAATTGTTTGTGGTTTGCAATTTTTGGTTCATCTCTAATACTCCTCGGATTTATTTATCGTATTTACAAAAGTACTACAACTTAAACATTTGCCACACGAAATATGCATATCCAAGCATCATACTGGACCCGAGCTGCTCACAAGCTCCCAGCACTCGGAACCATTCCGTTAAAACGATAAACATTCGTATCATCACGGAACAAGCAGTATCTTTCCGATATGCTTGCTACTTTCCATCAGCCGGTGAGCCTCCGCCGCTTCATATAACGGAAAATACTTGTAAACCACCGGTTTCACCTTGCCAGACGCGATTGCAGGCCACACATTGCTCTCCACCTCCCTAACAATCGCTGCTTTGTTTTCCGGACTTCTGTACCTCAAACCAGCTGCTTGGATGGTCAGGCGCTTTGAAAGTAGAACACGAAGATCTAGCTCTGTTACAGCACCGCCCATGGTCCCGATCACAAAAAGCCTCCCATCAAAGCTTAAACTGTCAAGGTTTCGACGGAAATAGTTTGCCCCAATGATATCCAGGATGACATCCACACCTTTGCCACCTGTTTCTTCCTTCACCCGCGCAACAAAGTCCTCTGTCTTGTAATTGATACACACATGAGCTCCAAGATCCTTGCAAAAAGCTAACTTTTCTTCACTTCCAGCTGTGATAAACACCTTTGCTCCCAGGTATTTAGCTATCTGAATTGCAAACGTACCAATTCCACTTGATCCGCCATGAACCAAAAACGTTTCGCCAGCAGATAGCCCGCTCATCATAAAAACAGTTGACCAAACAGTGCACGAAACTTCAGGAAAACTAGCAGCATCCTTCAAAGAAACACCAGGTGGAGCAGGAAGTACTTGTCCAGCTGGAACAGCCACCTTCTCAGCATACCCTCCTCCAGTTAGAAGAGCACACACCTTATCACCGACCTGCCAGCGTGAGACGTGTTTCCCAACAGCCACTACGGCTCCAGAACATTCGAGACCCAGGTAAGGGCTGGAACCTGGGGGTGGTGGGTACAGGCCCTTCCTCTGAAGGATATCAGCTCGGTTCAGCGCTGTGGCCTCAACTTTTATTAGGACCTCATCGTCTTTGAATTCTGGGTCTTCAACTTCTTGTAGTTGGAGGACCTCCGGTCCACCTGGAGCGCTCACCACTATAGCCTTCATCGATGCTGGAGTCTCTCCCTGTCTTGGACTCGGGCTTCCACTGAAGGAGTCTGACAGAAGGAAGAAATCTCACCGGTAACAAAAAGCATTACAGGCTTATTAGATGGAGACAAAAAGTACACAAACGAAAACCAATGCACTCGCATTGTCCAGTGTAATTCTATAAATTTGTTGAACATGATGACGATCCTATTCCCATCGACTGCAAACAGTCTTCCCAAATTCTTTCCTATGCATCAAAAACCACCTCACTTCTCAAACTACTTTACATGCTAAGAACTGCAAGCGAGCTACTCCCTTGACGAAGAATTAAGGCCCGTTTGATAACAATTTTTCTTTTAGAGATGGAGGAAAAATATGTGGAAGAAAGGTGAAAGGAATGTATATGCAATGTGAAAGGAATGGCGGAAGAAATGTGAAAGGAATGTATATGCAATGACAAGCAAAACGAAAACTAAAAACCGAAAATTGAAAACAAACAAGTTTAGGTTGTTTCACTTTCAAGTTTTTGCTTTTGTATAATCTACCTCTTCCCTCTCACCACTTCCCTTCCCATCATCCTTCTCCATTCCTCATTTTTCTCACAAACTTTCCTTCTATCTCTAGCACAAAAAAATAAAAACTAAAAACGAAATAGTTACAAACAGGGGCTTGGTTTCTCAATTTCTTGAATTCAAACCTGGGCTCCAACTTCAAGATTGTAAAAAGGTAGTGCTATCCACCCACTCATTTTTACTTTTTACACACTTTTCTCAATTTCCGATCATCAGATCAATGGCCCAAAAATTAACAAGGTTGTGTGGACGGTAAAAATGGGTGTATGAATAGCACTATACATTGTAAACCATATAATATTACAGCTTTATCATCCATGAGAACTGAGAGGCGTCGACTCCACATTTTTAGTAATAATTCTATATGCTTCCTCTTAAATTTAAATTTCAGCGGAAACTGCTGAATTCCTAATTTGATTACCATCCTCGCTATAAATTATTAATTTCGAAAACAAAAAAACTAGGATTAAATTTCACTTACTATTGCTTGGTCAAAGTTTGAAACTTGAATTAAAATTTAATATCAACCTAATCTCTTATAAATGTACACACACATATTATATGACAGACCCAAAAATAAATAAATAAACCAAATGTGAAATATTGCCACAGCGCCGAGATTATAAACAAGAAATTGGAAATTAGTCTAAAGAAAAATAAAATTGGAAACTGAGATTCTAAAGAATAATTACCTTTGGCCCTCTCTGGAAGAAAAACAAAGCTGAAAGGAAAAACTGCCGATCTTTGGAAGGTGAGAGAGACTGCCACTGCGACTGTGAGAAAAATCAACTGACCAAGGCAACAGAAGAACCCAACAAAATAAGTACGCGGGTGGGCTATTCTTCGGCTAATGGGCTGCCGAAGATTCTGAGAGAAATTCTTTTAGTGGGACTGATCGGGAAGGTTGGGCAAACAAAAGCCCGGATTTGTTTGAGGGGCTCTTAGGCTTTTTTGGTGGGCAATTGGGCTTTCTAGTAAGCCCAATATCACTGATGTCGTCAGGTATTGTGTTGAAGTTTTCGGCCTCTTAGTTTTAGGGTAAATCTCAGTTTACTTCTCAAGTTTTGTGATTTTCAACATTTGGTACATGAAGTTTTTTTCGTCCCAGAATCATACCTAAAGTGTTAATTTTGGGACAGTCTCATACATCTGTTAGTCTGACTGTTAAGTCTCCCGTTAACTGATGACGTGGCGCCCATGTGGACAATGACTGGGTATCACGTGTCATTAAGGGTCCACGTGGTAATTATAAAAATAAAATTTTAAAAAACTTAAAGAACTTAACTCTTATCTCCCTCAAATCTCAAGTCCCCAGCAACCCTTGCCCTCGCAACCTCGTAACCCTCAGCAGAGGTTTCCGGACCTCATACCCGTCGCCCTTCGTCTCGCTGCCATTGGCAATGGGTGGGCGGAGATCGATTCGACCCTCGTGACCTCGTAAGCCTCACCAAGACCCCATGTGTGGCTTCAATGATGGCTTGCTCGGCGTGTTTGAGCAACGGGTATTCATATCCTTCTGTCGCGACCCTTAACTTTCGTATGGCGGTCCTTGGTGGAGGATCGTCGGGTCGGAACAATTACAGATACCTATACGGACATGGGTATTTGCATCGTGATCGGGAGCATTCCGATGGGGTGAGCCTACAGCTGTTGTTGTGGGTCGGAGTCATAAGCTCCTTCTTCAGCGAATGGAACTCCATCATTTCCTCGGAGTTGGGTTGCATCGAAAAGACATCGTCTCCGTTGGTATGGTCATTGTCTCTCGGGTCTCCGGTGCTGGTGTTGAGATCAGAGGCACCTCTATCGTCGTCCTGATCCTCCAAATAAAACGTCATTCTTGCAAACTAAAACAAAAGAAACAAAAAAATATTTGTATCGAAGCAAACTTTGAGAGAGAATTGGAGTGTTTAGTTGCCAAGAAACTGCGGGAAAATGATAAGGGTTTTAATCAGTTTATTTTTTTAAGTTTTTTAGTTTTTTATTTTAAATTTTCACATGGATCCCTTAATGACATGTGGTGCCTAGTCATTGTCCACATGGACGCCACATCATCAGTTAACGGAAGACTTAACAACCAGACTAACGGATGTATGAGACTGTCCCAAAATTAACACTTTAGGTATGACTCTGGGACGAAAAAATTTCATGTACCAAATGTTAAAAACCACAAAACTTGAGGGTAGTAAACTGATATTTACCCTTAGTTTAATTTTTTTTTTGGAGGGTGAGTTTGTTCAATGGAATGACTGATGAAGCCAATGTATTCACACACTAACAGAAAGATTAAAACATACATTACACACGTTTGCTTACTTTTTGTAACATCACACATCGTCTAGGGGAGTGGATCATATAAGCCTTATATGTACATGTCCATCTCTTCTTAGCACGAGGCTTTTTTGGAGCTCACTGACTTTGGGTTCCGTAGGAACTCCGAAGTTAAGCGAGAAAAGGGTCAGAGCATTTCTAGGATGGGTGACCCACTGGAAAGTTTTGCTCGCGAGTTCCCAGAAACAAAACCGTGAGGGCGTGGTCGGGGCCCAAAACGGACAATATCGTGCTACGGTGGAGTCGAGCCCGGATTGTGTTGGGGGCCCGGGTTGGGATGTGACAATTTGGTATCAGAGTCAATCCTTGGCCAGAAGTGTGCCAATGAGGACGTTGGGCCGCTAAGGATGGTGGATTGTAACATCCCACATCGTCCAGAGGAGTGGATCCTGTAAGCCTTATATGTACATGCCCATCTCTTCCTAGCACGAGCCATTTTGGGAGCTTACTGGTTTCGGGTTCCGTAGGAACTCTGAAGTTAAGCGAGAAATGGGTCAGAGCATTCCTAGGATGAGTGACCCACTGGGAAGTTCTGCTTGCGAGTTCCCAGAAACAAAACGGTGAGGGCGTGGTCGGGGCCCAAAGCGGACAATATCGTGCTACGGTGGAATCGAGCCCGGGTTGTGGTGGGGGCCCGGGTTAGGATGTGACACTTTTACTAGTAGTAAAAGTTTATACATTAATTTCAACGAGAAACCTGTCACTTAATCATACAGTTTAGTGATATTCATTTTTACTTGTAAGTCAGAGGTCTTAGGTTCGACTCTCGCCAAAGGTGAATTTTAACCAAATTATTGCTAACCCACTATGAGGCTAAACCTACCATTCCCCTTAGTATAAATAATATCGTTTGTTCAAAAAAAAAAACACTCAAAGCGAAACCTAAAACCAAAAAAAAAAAGAAAAAAGAAAAAACCAATCCTAAAAGGAAAAGCTTAATAGTACGAACATCAGAACCGATGAGAGGGCTAAGGCTTGCCTTTTTCACTATTACTTGCTGCAGCAAAATCGGACCTAAAAAGCCTTGAGCGAGCTGTATTCATTTCCAGTGTACAACTGCTAGTTATGAGATAACAGATTCTTGTTGTCTGAATTTGCAAATGCATCCGACCTACTAGTGTCAAATCCCTGTTACGTTACCAATTCACGTTAGAAATACATCTATAACTGTCATGTTGTCATTACTTAGTATTACGGCCTAATAGTATTCCTCTCTTCACTTGTAAGTGAGATATTTTAGGTTCGATTCTCACCAAAGATGAATTTGAACCACATTATTGCTAGCCTATTGTGAGGCTAATCTCATATGCTACCTCCTCCTTCTTAATGTAGATTATATTTTTTGTTCAAAAAAATTGTCACATTGTCTATTTCTTGCACATAGAGCATTTTTACCAAATCTAATTTCATTTACGAAATCACTCAGTACTACGGTCTAGTAGTATTCATATTCGTTTAGAAGTGAGAGGTCTTAGGTTCGAATTTTGTGGATGGCGAATTCGATACCAAATTAAGCTGCCAATTATGTGGTTTAGCCAAACTCCCCCAACTTTCCTAGTGTAAGAATATCGATATACTAAAAATAAAAAAATCATTTACGAATTCAACTATTATGATTTTATGAGAAAAAAACTTGGCTTAAGTATTGATAATTTCATAATAAGGGCTTGTTGATGCACAAAATCAGCGAGGACTTTGGTACAACAGAAAGTATCAAGTTTGTGACCTTCACTAGATTGTTCCGGTCACTGGTGTAGGTAAGTATGTAAATGGACAGAGACAGGGAAGCAA
>JADOBS010301428.1:0-12101 GCA_015708375.1 Cydonia oblonga
CAAATCTACACTCTAACATCCCCCCCCCCCCCGGCGCAAACTCATGCTTCGATGCATGGAGCATGAGATTGTTACAATGAGTACGAAACAAAGGAGAACTCAATCCTTTGGTCAAAATATCAGCAAACTACTCTTTGGATGACACAAATTGGACAAATAGTTGTTGCTTAGCAACTCTTTCACGCACAGAGTGAACATCAACCTCAATGTGCTTAGTGTATTGATGTTGAACTGGATTAAAAGCCAAAGCAATGGCTGACAAATTATCACATAATAAAATAGGTGTTGAGGAGAAAAGAACCTGCAGAAATTCTAACAGTTGCTTGATCCAGTCTATTTTAGCAGAAGTGGATGATAAGGCTAGATATTCAGCCTCTGTGGAGGATCGGGAAACTGTTTGTTGCTTCTTGGAAGACCAAGAAATAGGATTGTTCCCTAAAAACACAGCCAAGCTAGTAGTAGACCTCTTATCGATAATTAGGGTCTCATGCCCAATCAACGTCACTAAAGGCCTTTAATTACATGGATCCTTTTGAATAATGGATGCCATGATGAAGAGTACCTTTTAAATACCTTAGGATACATTTGCCTGCAGTGAAATGAGAAACCATAGGATATTGCATGAACTGACACACTTGATGGACAAAGAAAACTATATCGGGCCTTGTAAATGTGAGATACTGCAATACACCAACCACGCTCTTGTACAAGGTAAGATTGTTATAAGGATCACCATCATCTTTGAGCAGCCTGTTGTGAGGCAAAATATGAGTATAACAGGTTTTACAATTAACCATCTCAGTTTTAGTAAGAAGATCTAAAATATATTTAGACTGAGACAAACATAAGCCAGTTGCAGTTCTCGAGATTTGAATGCCCATAAAGAAATGCAAGTCTCCTAAATCCTTGATGTCAAACTCAGTTGTTAAGGCATGAATAACTTGTTGCATAGCTGCAGTTGCAATTCCTGTGATGATAATATCATCCACATAAAGCAAGAGAATGACAATACTAGAATCATCCTTCTTGACAAACAAAGAAAAATCAGAATAAGTGTTTTAGAAACTCAAATGAGGCAAGAACTTTGTGAATATGTCATTCCAAGCCCGATGAGCTTGCTTGAGTCCACATAGAGACTTGTGTAGCTTGCAAACTGGATATGATGATTCACATCTGCAAACCCAGAGGTTGAGCCATATACACTTCTTCCAAAATGTCATGTAAAAAGGCATTTTTTTTACATCTAGTTGCTTAAAGGGCCAACTGAACCGAGCTGCAAGAGCTAATACTAGCCTAACAGTTGTGGGTTTAACCACAAGACTGAAGGTTTCCCCATAATCAATCCTAGGTTCTTGACTGAACCCTTTAGCTACTAGGTGAGCTTTATGTCGAGCAATAGTGCCATCATAATGTCTCTTTATGTTGAATATCCACTTACATCCCACCAAATTCTTTGTAGAAGGTAAAACCACCAAACTCTAGGTACATTGTTTATTTAAAGCACTGACCTCTTCTTGCATAGCTTTAAACCAAGTGGGATCCTTCATTGCAGTTTTGTATGAAGTTGGTTCAATGAGAGACAAATCAGTACACTCAAACTTCTAAATAGTAGCTAACAAAGCTTTCTTCTTTATAATCCCACTTTTGCTCCGACTTTGCATAAGATGCAAATTGAGTGGTGGAACCTCTAACACCACTTGTAATGTATCAAAACTATTGATACATTAAAACTATTAACAAGTGCCAAAACTATTGAAAAGTGTCGAAACTATTGGTGGAACCTCTAAATTGATCTTCTGGAATAACATCAAAACTATTGACAAGTGCCACATGGACTGGAGGACTAAAAATGGAAGAACCAGTAATGGATTGAGATGATAGGTTTGAGGATGTGTTTGGAGAATGTGACATGTGAGAAGTAGCATGTACATGAAGAGTCATAAGCTGAATGTGATGGTACTAAGATAGAAGAGAAAGAAGTAGGCATAGGCAAAACAACATTATCATTGGAAATCATAGGTAATGGAAGTTGTGAATTGTGAGTTACATAAGGTAGACATGTTGATTTATTATGAACCAACAAATTTGTGTAAGGGAATTGATTCTCATCAAACACTACATGCGTAGAAACATAAATTCTCTATTTAGACACCTCATAACAGATATACCATTTATATTTGGTAGCATACCCCAGAAAATGCACTTGGTAGTTTTGGCTTGTAACTTGGTTTCATTAGAAGGCTTTAATAATGGTTAACAGGCACATCTAAATGTTTTAAGGTGTGAAAGGACAAGAACATGCCCAAACAAAAGTTCAAAGGGAGATTTATTTCCTAGTACAGGAGTTGACATTTGATTAATGAGGTATATCTAGCTGTTTGACAGACATAGGACCAAAAATTTGCAAGTAACCTAGCTGTTTGTAAAAGTGTTACAGTAGTTTCAATAATATGCCTATGCTTTCTCTCAGCTAGGCCATTTTACTCAGGTGTGTAGGGACATGAAATGTGATGGGTGATTCCTTTGGCTAGAAAAAATAACTTAAATGGTTTACTGACATACTCCCCCCTCCCCCCTCCATCACTTTGTAAGGTTTGAATAGTGGTGGCAAATTGAGTAACAACAAATGAATGGAAGGCAACAAAAGTAGCAAAGACATCATATTTATTTATTAATGGAAAAAGCCAACAGTGTCTTGTACATTCATCAATAAATGTCACATAATATTTGTAACCATATATTGAAACAGAAGGAGTTAGACCCCAAAGGTCACTATGCACAATAGCAAAAGGTTTTATAGACTTATTAGTACTTATGGAAAATGGAAGTTTGCAAAACTTGCCCTCCAAACAACTAGAGCACATGACAGGCAATGAAGCTTTTGGACAGGGAATATTAGCTTGACTCAACATCAAAGAAACAATGTTATTGGATGGATGACCTAGTCTATTGTGCCAAGTGGTAGAATGAATATGCTGACCAAGGAATGCTTTATCTTGAAATGAGACTCGATTTGATGCATGAGAGATTGCAGAAAGGCAAGGGATTGGATAAAGTCCATTACTGCACATTCCTTTGTAAATGATCCTCCTTGTGGCCTTGTCCTGTATCCAAAAGCAAAAGGCATAAAAAAATTAACTAGCAATTATTATCTAAATAGATTCGATGCACAGACAACAAGTTTTGGGTCAACTTAGGAACATATAACACATAGTTGAGCTTAATCGGATGCACATAATTTATTTTGGGAATGTTGAAAACTGTACTACCAATATGGGACGCAGGCAAACCTTCACCATTAGCAAGTTGAATGGTCTCAGATGTAAGATATGAAGATGCCAGAGATAAATTGCTTAGATCAGCAGTCATGTGATTGGTAGCTCCAAAGTCAGTGAGCCACACTTGAGGATTTGAATGAGAAGTAGATGGTACTGATGGAGACTGAGTCATCACAGTATGCATAGCTTGTAAAGATTGTTGCTGAGGATGCAAGTGAGGAGACTACATTGACGATTTCTGAAAGGGAGCAGTATAACTGGAAGCACCAAATGTTGAGGAATACACTTGAGAGGGATAAAACTGCCTAGTAGAGCCACCAAAGTTTGGACCCTTATCATTGTAAAAATAGTACCATGTACTGTGATTGTGCTTGCCACATATTTGACGATTGACCCTATCAGGAGGTTTAGAATGGCAGAATGGTATTGTGTGTCCTCCAGCTTTACATATTTGACAAGTAAACAGCAAGGGTGCACTTAGAGGACCAAAATATTGTACTGGTGGTTGGCCAATTATCCCTGGATTTGGTGTATGAATGACATGTGTTTTAGTAGATTGTTTGGATGGATAGAACCGAACCCCTTGATTAAACCTCCTTTTGCCTTTATTTTTGTTCCCATTAAACTGCTTATAACCACCAGAGAAGAATTGATATTGGTCAGATGCAAGATTAGAAGATTGACTTTGTCCAGAATAAGGGACATTATTTGCAATCATTGCAGTAGTAAATGGTGTAATTGTAGAGTTTTTGACAATGATCTCTTCAGCAGGCAACTGAGATCGAAACTCCTTAAGAGAAATCACATTCTCACGACCTCGAATAACACATTGAAAGGTGTTGTATTCAGGGGGTAAACCATTGAGAGCAAGTATAATATTGTCCTCATCAGCAAAATAAACTCCAGCAACAGCTAAGTAATCTCTAGCCTCTGTGATTCTATGAAGATATTAAGATACAGAATCTAAGCCTTTCTTAATTGTCTGAAGATTGGACTTTAATTGAAAAATACTAGTCTTACACACAGTCGAGAACTGCTTTTGCAAACGAGTTCAAAGATCCTGAGAAGTCTTACTACCAATAGCACAAGATAAAGCAACAGGAGACAAAATGGCAGTGATCAATTGCATTATAGCCCTATCATGCATTTTCCAAACCACAAATGCATCAGATTCAGCAAAAGTATTAGAGCCAGAATGTATACTAGATTCACCAGAGGGAACTGAATGTGGAGCAGGACAGGGGTGCGAGCCATTAACAAACCCCATAATTCCATTACTTTCCAACAGAAGTTGTAGCTGAAAATGCCAATTGAGGTAATTGGAGTCATCCAATTTGACATTCACCGATGTCGAGATGATGGAGATTAAGGCAGTGATTGGAGATTGCACATCGAAGCTTATGCACATGCAACAATGGCGATTGATACCATGTTAACCAAGATCAATCTTATGCAGCAAAGAAGAACGCATAAAACTTAGAGAGAGAGAAAGAGAGAACTTAGAGAGAGAAGAATAATATTCTTGTTATATATATTTCTTAATGTCCAAGTAATAAAAGGTTGAGATATTTATACTCCTACAACCACAAGACTAACTGCCTTAACTAACAAATCTTCTAATCTAATTACAAGTGGCATCATCTTATACATCAAATTCTACACTCTAACAGCTACATCTCCTATGTAATCTCTAGAACAGACTTAGAAAACCCTAGTGTCCGTGGCCAAGTCTATAACATTAATTTGAGACAATTAACAAATAAGAAATGTTCTCCACACATCTTTTTTTCTTTCCCTTTGCATACCTCCTGTTTATTTATCCTTGGAGAATCAAAAGGCTAGAAGCAAATAGGGGCATGCAACAAGCTTGCGTAAATCACTTCCCTCACAACAAATTTAGCATATTATACCTGGGTGTGATACCAAAATCATGGATCTCCTAGTAAGAATAACTCTTAGCTCACCCTCAGGACCCTCAAAGATGCATATCAGTACAGCTGCTCCTCTCTCTCAATCTCAACTTGACACAAGTACACTCTTCATTTGTGACTGCTAAAGAGTTGAAGCTTATACCGGAGTTTAAGCATGTTCGCTTTCGTTATAATCCTCCGATTTATCCGGTGCGGAGGGAGGTTTGTAAAACTCAAGCTGCTTGGCAAGCCTATATAGAGTTTGGCTTCTTCCCCAACCCTCTATGCTAGCATTTATAATTTTTGGCCAACTCTATGCATGCTCCTTTCAATATATAGGCAAAACTGCTTTAAAGTAAATTATTCCTTGTATTTTTGCATGCCTCCATTATCAAAGAAGCTGCAAATCTCTATAGGAGCATAGGGAATGGAATTTGGGAGTGTATCTGAACACCCATCACCAAAATGAAATTTTAAGCCACCAAATTGACTTGGGAATATGGTGAAAGTAGGAACAGTTGGCACTGCTTAGAGGACCATGTACGCTTGCAATTTGCTACATGGATGCCACAACGTGTACCGGCCATGATTAAATTTGCAGAACTCATTCCAAATTCAATTGATATTCCATCAAGATCATGTCTTTGGAATAACAGTGATGTTGGAATATAAATATACCTCAAGGGGATAAGAATTTTTTGGTTCGGGGCCATTATGAATCTCATTTAATCGATATTTGATAGACCTCAATGAAGTTAGTCTAAGTGTAAATCGGTATTACATTCCAGACAATCAATCTTCATACACGTACAGACATACTAAGAAACATTGCTGCCACTTCTGCTTACTGAATCTCAGTTCAATCTGGGTAGCCACTTTGCTGATATTCTCAAACTCGTTCTTATGGGTCTGGGCTGGTTTTTGGGTTTTTTGATTTTTTGATTTTTTGATTTTTGATTTTTTTCTCTTTCCCAGTGATATTTTAGTTAATTAGTGCAACAAACAGAGAAGTTGGACACACCAGCAGAAATAGTATTCAATTGGGCTATATCCGTCATAGGTTATCTTCTGGACTGAGCCCGTGAACATATCATAGTGTATTTATTTTGAGGTTATTTAGCTAAAAACCAATTAAATTTTTTTTTATTAACAAATAATATTATCTAGTTTAAGGAATGGAGGATGGACTTAGCCTCACAATAAACTAGCAATAAAGTGATTTATTTTCACATTTGACGAGAATCTAATTTAAGACCCCTCACTTACAGTAAAGATGAATACCACTAGACCGTAGTAGTAGTAATAAGTGGCATTTAAAACTTTATTAGCCATATGTCAATAGCCTATTTTTGTTTTGGACCTTATCAAGGATATATGTTAATGATGAATGCCATATGAACTTTAGTCCATTATAAATAGTTAGAACATAGATTGTCCTCTCTCTTTTTTTCTCTCAAATTAGGAAAATCTATTACCAGCATGAGGGTTCGTTACAACTGCTGTATTGAGCTGTTTTGGTATTTCATTTGGATGCTGCAGATCTTCTTACGATGGAGTTACTGACAGATTGGTCCTCTTGGTGGTATCTGTCTCATCTCCAGATTTTTTTATTTTTTTATTTTTTTTTTTGCAACCTGGTACTATGCTAGGACTAGGCGTATGAGCTGTAGATGGAGGAGGAATTCAGGTTGTTCAAAACAAAAAAAAATGTTGCTCGGATTACTGATATGGAAACAATTTGTTCGAAGCAGGGGGAATAATGATCTTGATATAAGAGTTGATAGATTGTTGGATTGCCGTCTCAGTCACCAGGGTTTGACTTCTGACTTGCATCTATACAAAGGCACAAATTACAGAAAAAGTTCCAAAAAGGCTTCACCGTCTCATACTCTTGCAGCTTTGTTTCAATCTCAAGCTGTATACTTCGCAAGGATGGTAGAAGAGTATTAATAAGGGTGGTAACAGAAAGCAAACAAATGTGGATTAAAATGCATCATATTCCTCCTTAGTTGTGTCATCTGGGTTCCAACAATGGTATGCTTTGCAGCTGCAATAAGTCACTATTCATTGATGAATTGGGGCAATTTTTGTAGGGTTTGGGTTTCATTTTTTTGTTCCAACCATATACTTCGTATCCAAGCTATGGTCGAGTGGGAGTATTAGGTGATGTGTCATTATGTGATGTGTTTGATTTAGTGACATGTGACATCATTTTGTGCATTAAATTAGTACAATTATAAGTGTGTAAGTAGTATGTTTGTATAAGTAGCTTATAAACTATCCGTTGTATTCAATCAATAGCGAAAAAGCACATTCATCTTCTTTATTTTCCTCTTCAGTTCTCTCTCTCGTTCACCTTTCTCAATTCTCATCGTTCTTTGATTTTCTTTTCAATGTAGTTAATTAGAGATGCTTCCTATGAAAGTATTCACAAACCACCCCTAAGTCATGTTCGATAAGTCCATTAACGTACATTAGGCCGGTTGACAGGGGACATGACATAGTATAGACAGTAGACGTACTTATTGGCATATAGTTGCGAGCTTGATGTGTGATTAGATTGTAGCCAAACATAGTGTCAAAACCTGCTTATTTGCACGGCAATCTGATGGTAGTATAATACATTCCATGCATTCTCTTTCTGTCGGCTGATTCGTCAGCTCGATTCCTCATTTTTCACATCCAGAATGGTAATATTACATCAACCACCAAGTACTGGACCAACCAATCAGTTAACAAATGAAACGCATGGCAACATGAACCAATCTCTTAAATTCCTAGAGCCAAAGGAAATTAAGTTAGACTTTAATTTTTACTGAGCATGGCAAGTGCTCCATTATTCTCACCTTCATTGGCTCCCAACAAGTCTGAAAACGATGAACCTCGGCCCTCCATCAGTGACTCAAGGTTTGGTCTCCACGGGGAGATTATGATGCTGGTTCTGATCCTGCTATTTGCCACCTTGGTCATTTCTCTCTTACTCTTTCTCTACACAAGGGGTACTTTTCCTGGTCGTTTACATCATGCCGATCATGGATCCAATTTGGTGGATGCTTATAGCTTGCCATAGTAATGGGTGTGGCAGAAATGTTTATTTCCCTCTTCTGATATGGCAGGGAACAAGTTCAGAATAATTTAAGGATGAAATTTTAGCAAGTTATTGGTTCTTTTATGCCCATCTTGATTTGATTGTAAAATGATACCCATATCCTTAAGTGTTGCCATTATATATTTTTACCAATATACGCTATTTAAGTTTAAGTTAGTTATTGATTAATATTTCTGTTGGTCCAAATATTATTGGTTGCAACTTAATTGGTTAAGAACATTCATTGAGGTTTTGAGTTTGAGTCCTTTCTCTAATATTGAATATACAGATATTAAAGAATAATGGTTTGTGCCTAGATCAACCACAGCTGCTAGATATTGATCATCATGACTGCTTGATGTTGATCGTCTTAACTGCTTGATGTTAGTCACTACTGCTTGAATTGATATAGATGTCGATCAATGGTATTTTTTTCTTTTTTTCTTTAAAAAAAAAAAAGACCATCTGGTAACTCACTATGACAATCCACACTTCTTGATACTAATATAATGTCGACCAACGACGCATGTCAAGCTGGGTCATTTGATATTCATGAACCATATTGAAGGGAGTGTTGAAATTTTTGGTTTAATTTAGGCTTTTTAGTCAAAATGGTCATTGAGATTTGCATAACTCATTACTTTGGTCCCTGATATTTGAAATCAATAGAAGTAATCTCTGAGTTTGTCTATCATCAATCATTTTGGTCATTCCTTGAAAAATTATGTTAAATAAGGACCAAATGACAAAAATACCCACAATTTAATAAACAATGGGTCCAAATGATTTGACAAAATTAGAGGGTATTTTTGTCATTATATCTTTATTTAATGAAGATTTTTCAAAGAATGGCCAAAATGATTGATGGTGGACAAACTCAGGACCACTTCTATTGATTTCAAATCTCAGAGACTAAAGTAAGGAGTTATGCAAATCTCAGAGACCATTTTGGCTAAAAAGTCTTTAATTTATAGTTTTATTCTCTACAACATGAGTTGTAGGGGGGCTGTTGGAAAATAAATAATGAAATTTTATTTACATAGAGATTTTGTTTTATGTTATATTTTTTAAGATCTAAGTTCCCTCATCCTCAAGGAATTAAGTTTTACTAATTCAAATGGCCTTGTATCTTGTTCTATAAACTTTATTGAGAAGAATATACAAAGCTCTGAAGTAGTATTCCAAAAGATTGTGAGATTATTAAAGAATTTTGATATTTGGCCTTAAACCTTTATTTTTAACTTAACATTGTTTCGTAATATGTTTCTTACGTCTATCTTGATACATACTGATAAAAACATGAATTTAAGATGTTTATTAACGAGTCAGTTTCCATTTAACATGATTTACACTTGGGCCTAAAGTATTAAGATAAGTAATGGACTGGACATTTAGTGTTGGTTTATTATTTAATTAGAAAAAGCCCAAAACACGGTTGGTTTAACAGTAATCGTCAGCCAAAATCCGACAATTTTTTCGGTCGTGGAAAAAACACTGTATTAGGAAATGTGTAGCGTATTTGGTAATATTATTATTTCTTTTTGGAAGAAAATATGTTCTTTGACCAAAGTAATCTTACCATTCAATTGATAACTACGCGTTATGAATTCAAATAATAGAGCACATGACACATTTTTACAGGTAGACATGTCACTGCAAAAATATAGTTTTGGAAAATAAAAAATGGACATTCCATATATTCATAGATACGTATCTAAACAAAGTCCATTGTGTTAGGTATAACACAATTCCTTGCAAGTTTATTGTATAAAAGCAGTCTACGCAGACCTTGAAAATGCACCTTCTAGGCTTCTACCCTTCTCTCTTCAGCTATTCTCCAAGAGACCAATGTACATATACATTCCTTCTCATTTAGTATTTTGATTTTAGCTTATAAATTAGAATTGTGTACTTATAAATTTCTTTCACGTTGTTTGTGCAGCTAAACAGAAATCTTCTCATATATTGACTACGCATTTAACATGGACTTCTCCCAACAAGCAGCTAAGACTTCTGCAGGGCATCATTCCGTCAGCGATTCACCTTCTTCACTTGATGATAAGTCTTCTCACATGGAAATGACTCCAGCTGCTACTCAACAAATTCAGGGAAATGATATCTGTACATCTTTCTTCTTTCTTTTAACTTCTTTGTTTATATGTCTTTTAATTTCAGTTTGGTTCATTCAGTTCAAATATAAAATGTGAATATGAATATGTAGAGAATAAAAAAATTATGCATTGAATTCACTTCCTCAAATTTAAACGTCAAATATGTTTTTATTGACTTGGTCGAAAACGCATCGTAATCTGTTTTCCAAGTATTCTGTTTCGCGTTTTAAAAAAGGTTAGGTCAAAATGAAGACTTTTGTCACTGTCGATGGAGTCCACGACCACCAGTACCCAATTGAAATCAACCACTTGATTAATTAATCTATTTATTTAGTAACATATTTACTTATTCAAGCATCCCTTGCGTGGACTGGAACGGTTTAGACTTTGAGGACGAATATGGCTGCGGAATAAGTGATTAATAAACTATGCTATGCTAAATTTTTACAGTGTTGATTGGTGGTGTATAATTAAGAATCCAAAATTTCATATCAGCTACAAATTAAAGACTAGAGAGATTAGTTGAGGTATTTAAAGTATAATATACAATATATCTATCAACTTCAGTCTCATTTTCTCTTAATCACTTTTGTCTATGCATTAATCCTAACATTGATCACTTGATGGTATATATATATGGCTGCATTCTCCTTAATTTTCTTTTCAAAAAACATCTTCAGTAATTAATATATAGGGAAGCTCATCGTTTTTTTTCCCCAACTCTCATTTAAATTGGTTAACCATACTATGAATGACCTTCAAAACTCACCTTGAGAATTGGAAAAGAAGATATAGAAAACTAGATTTTAATCTTTAAATAAGATGAAGTTTAGAAAAATGTCTTATACAAGATTAAAAATTGATTTTAGTCCCTAGACTTTATCTAATGTCAGTATATGTATTTAATGTCTCTTTTTTTATTTATAATTTTATGGTGTTCATAAATAAAATATTAAGATTATATTATAAATTTTAATTCTCATTATAGTAAGTATCTTATATAAGAAAATATTTTCGTAAAGATTTTTCGGTACACTTAAATTTTTGCATATTGTCTTATGTGCCACTAATTTATTGTATATTTAGGTACGAACATTTCGGTATACTAGTTTAGTATAATATGTTTAGGTACGAACATTTTAGTACACTAGTTTAGTACAATATATTTAGGTACGGACATTTCGGTACACTAGTTTAGTATAATATATTTAGGTACAGACATTTCAGTACACTAGTTTAGTATCATATATTTAGGTACGGAATTTTCGGTACACTTATGTTTTTGCATATTTTCTTATGTGCCAATAATTCACTACAATGTATTTAGGTACTACAATATATTTTGATATGGACATTTTGATACACTAATTTAGTAAAATATATTATAACAGACGTTTAGGTACACTAATTAGAAGAAGTTAAATAAAATTAATGAATTAAAATGTGTATAATAATAAATTTAAAATTTAATGTAATGACATTAAATAAGATATCTATTAAATGTTAAAACAAAAATATAATCTCTATTAATTAATGAAACCTTTTTTGTCAACCAAAAGAGGGTGAAAAGACTATAATCTTCTATCACACAAAAAAAATGATGGGCAATAATGTAATTTCACACGTCCAAATTTTACTGTTTTTGTTGAAACCTCAGCTAAGGTGATGTTAAAATACCTCTAATATTTAAAAAAAAAAAAAAAACAAAAACTTC
>JADOBS010301429.1:0-12102 GCA_015708375.1 Cydonia oblonga
TATATATATATATATATATATATATATATATATATATATATATGTTGTATAGTTTCCACAAATGCTTTTAAGTTGATTTATGCATGTTATGCCACGTTTTACTTACTTTTATAATAATGTCGTGGTGGTTGAGATTTATACTTGATCATGGCATATTCATATGCATTTTACCTGCTCATAATACTATGTTATTATGAAATGCTAAGTAATTCTATGGGACACGCAGGTAAGTTTAAGTGAGTATATTGTGTTGTTTGAAATGTTTGAGTTATGGCATGCTTATTTTCATATAATGGCTCATCCTTGCTACACCCGGTGTTAGTGCTCCCACCCCAGGCCAGGGCCAGTCCTTCACGTGATGTTCACCTCACACTGCACACTCGCCTTGGATCCAAGTAGGTCCTAGCCCTGTCGTACAGGTCGCATTAGGTGACTCCGACTTGTAAGTGATGTGCATAGCGCTAACCTTCACGTGATCGTAGCAGTATAGCGTATATTATTACACCTAGCCTTGTCATACAGGTCACATTAGGTGACTCCGACTTGTGTGTTAGCATAGATGGATGAACAATAAGTGCAGTCGTATAGGTCACATTAGGTGACTCCAACTTGCATGCTAGTATATCTTGTTGAGCACATGATTATATTCATATTGCAGTTGAGATATTCTGTTATGGCATATTTTTGAATTTATTGTTGGCATGCATTTGATTTCATACTTACGTAGTATGATTTTTGGGAAACTATACTTATTTTACAGCGAGGGGTTAATATGTTCATAAAACAAATGGTTTTATTAAATTCTTATTTTTTGTGCCCACTCACCCTTCTGTTTTTCACCTCTCCAGGTTGTAGATAGCCGACCTACTCTGTGGCACTCGAGGATTACCAAGCGATTCTGAAATGTGTCCATTTTAACATAGGAACTTATCTCTAGTTGTGTAATAAGTACTTCTCCCGTTCGACTGCTTTACCTTTATGTTATCTATGCTCTGAATATTTGTAGTTTTTGGGTTGTAACCACTACTGCGCACTCACTTTATTAGTTTAATTAAGTTCTAGTTTCGGTTTTAATTTATTCACATTTTTCTTACATCACTTTTGGTTACATCATGTTCACGTGACGGCAAACACGCATTGATTCCGGTCGGGGCGTGTCAACGGTATTAGGATGAAGACGACAATACCAATCGAGAGCTTCACCAGAGAAAGTTGAGGGGAATATGAGACATCGTTCCTCGTCATTGTGTCTTCAGTATGCCATGGTAGATTCGAAGACGTCGATATGCTCAATTGGATCCTCCCTCCCAGTATATGATTGTAAGCCAAGCATTTATTTAGTTTTTCCTTGTAGAAGGGTGCAAATGATCCTCCTTGTTAGAGAGCCTGGCCTTGGCTTATTCTAGTAAGGTATTTTAGCCTGACGCATGTTCACTTTTTCAACGAGTTGCAAGATAAGGGGGTCCTGAGTAAAGTCATGCACCATTAGAACTTTTCTTCGTAAGTTTCTCTCATTCTTTAAAAGTATGGAAGTTTGGTCAAAGGCATGTGGCCTTTCCCTGGATTCACTGTACTCATTTTCGGGACGTGTCTGTTGAAAGTCCCTCAAGTCTCATACACCTTCTTGTCCCTCAAAGGCTTCGTTCTTTTCTTGATTGGGGGTTGGCCTACGTTGTGGTAGGACTGAGCCCTTTGATGACCTTTGGATGTTTGATCCTTGAGCTTATGTGGATGGGGTTTTCTTGACACTGCCTCAAGAAATCTCGACAATCATAATAAACAGTTTTCGATCCTTCCACTTCTTCTACAAGGAGGCGTCTCCCTCCACTTCTCCTACTTCAGGTCGAAGCAGCTGGGTTGAGAGAAGTCTAACGTTGATCAACACATTGATGAGAGTAGCTTGCTCCTCATTAGGATTATCCATGTTGAATACCAGTGAGCCCTTATATTGGGCGGTACCCAGGTGATGGTTGACTTCCACAAGGGTAATGGGCACGTGTGATTGAGTATGCCTAGCTGCATGGAGCATTTTCAAAAGCTTATCATACTGCTCCTAGAGGATTGCATTCTTCAATGCTATCTTGTTGTTCTAAGCCTCTAGCTATTTGACTTTAGCTTGGAGAGCAAACTTTTTTCATTCTTTCCTTCGTTGCCTCACACAATGCACAAAGGGAGTGTCGTTCTGTGTGTTGTGGTGGCTTCCTTATTTCCCCATGTTGGAGAAGGATGCCTGATCGAATGAGAGTATACGAACGATGGAAACTAGCTTGACAAAGTTGGAGAGAGTAGGAATAAGTGTCTCTTCCCACAGACAACGCCTATGTTGATGCACAAAATCAATGAAGACTTTGGAACAATGTAAAGTGTCAAGTTTGTGACCTTCGCTCGGTTGCTCCGGTTACCTAATGAGGATAATATGTAAAGAGATAGAGATAGAGAAGTAAACACAAGATGTACGTGGTTCACCCTAAGTTTGGTTACGTCCACGAAGTAGAGGAGTTTTTATTAATAGTGAAGGGTTTACACAAATACATAGGTTCAAGCATAATCATCATTAGTGAGTTCTAATGAATAGTTTAAGTACAATAATGACATTATGGATTAATTGTAGGAAAATGGTCTTCTTTTATAGTTGAGGAGAGTCTCTAGCTTTTGTCCACGATCAATGTGGAATTCTGTGAGTTTTATTCTGACGTTGACATGTGTCGTGTTGTAATTGGCCTCCTGGTTGGAGGGAAACTCTTGTGCTTTGGCAGGGGTGCCTCAGCATGAACCCCTCAGTGGGTCCTTGAAGGTATGATGTTAACCGGTGCTTGGTAGTTTCGGGATTGGTCAAGTGTGGTACAAATAACATTGGTGATATTACGTCGTACTGAGTTAATGTCACATGCTAGATTAGAGGGGTCATAATTCATATGGTCAGTAGCACTGGAGTTTATGATCAAGTATTATCACTGTTCACATGTAAAGCATAACCACAGTTACCTGAAGACTTCGAAGATAGGTCAGTTGAACTAGAGACAGCAAGAGGATCATCTTGAGAAATTAAAGATGGGAATTGTTATTGGCACTCCAAAATTCTCATTCTACACTCCAAACTTTCTTTATTTAGAAAGAAAAATACACTTGTGAGGAGTGTAGAATGATATTTTTAGAGTGCCAATAATATTTTCCTTAAAGATAATTCAAACATCGAAGTTGTGAGATTGGCAACTGCATCCCACACTTCCTTCAATGTTGGTAGTAAAAGAAGATACCCAATTAAATTGGGTTCCATAGAATTAATCAGCCAACCTTTCATGATGGCATTCTCTGTGCACCATATGGTGAAAACCGGATTATCGGTAAGAGGTTGAGGATTACTTTCAAACGAGTATCCCAACTTATCTTCGCCGGCAGCAAACATCTCAACAATTTGAGACCAAACTCAATAATTGGCACCGTTAAGCTTGATGCTAATTGATGTCGTAGATGAATCGTGATGGACAATTTGTGTGACAACTTGTCGGGTTCATGGTAGGACCTTAGGATCTCTACTCTGATACCATGCTAATTTGGGCTAATTTTGGAGCATATTTATGCGACTTAGGAGCTTTCTTTCTTGCATTTACATAGTTAGTTTTTACTTATTAGAGTGTTTTACGCCATTTTCGTGTGTTTTCAGGTTCAAATGACAAAGTTGGCAAGAAAGTGCAATTTAGAGCATTTTGGAGCAGTTTTGGGCCAAGAATGGACAACACATGCATGGAGCAAGGTGATGGACGTTTTTGAAGTTCAAATAAGGCTAGGAACATGCTACAAATCTGGAGAAACAAATTCAAGACAAAGAAGATAAAGAAAGAGCAAGAAACATGGAACATTATCTAAAAAGAAGGAACATTATCCAAACCTTATCTTATCTTGTCCTAGCCTTATCCAAACCTTACCTTACCTTATCTTATTCTAGTCCTAATATACTTAGTTTCCAGCTGCAAGGAGGATCTCTAATTACATAAGGACATCTAAGAACCAGATTTCTAGAAGGCCTAATCCCTCTCCTAAAAGGGTGCCGCACCCTTTCTTCTAGAACCCTACAAATCTGCCGCATTCTCCCTTGTTCTCTCCTTCTAGAAACCTACCATAAGACCTATTCCTAATCATCCCTGGAATCTACCTTGGAGTTGTCCTTTTCCTTGGTGGTTTGGGCTGCCAAATCCTTCTCCAAAGTTATTGATGCCGTGCGCTCCCTGCCTATAAATACCATCATATGCGCACAAATCATACACCACCCACCACCATTCACCACACACACTTCATCGTGCCGCATCAAGGAGAAAGGAAAGGAGTCCCTTGGAGCCGTGCCCTGCCATTCAAGCCTTGGATTGCTGGAACGTTTCTAGGTGTTCTCTATCTTTTGTTTTCAATGTTTAATTTAAGAAACAAAAGATAGAGAACACCTAGAAACGTTCCAAGGGACTCCTCTCCTTTCTCCTTGCTGTGGCACGATGAAGTGTGTGGTGAATGGTGGTGGGTGGTGTATGATTTGTGCACATATGATGGTATTTATAGGCAGGGAGTGCACGGCATAAATAACTTTGGAGAAGGATTTGGCAACCCAAACCACCAAGGAAAAGGACAACTCCAAGGTAGATTCCAGGGAGGATTAGGAATAGGTCTTATGGCAAGTTTCTAGAAGGAGAGAACAAAGGAGAATGCGGCAGATTTGTAGGGTTCTAGAAGAAAGGGTGCAGCACCCCTTTAGGATAGGGATTAGGCCTTCTGGAAATCTGGTTCTTAGATGTCCTCATGTAATTAGGGATCCTCCTTGCAGCTAGAAACTAAGTATATTAGGACTAGGATAAGGTTAGGATAAGATAAGGTAAGGTTTGGATAAGGTTAGGACAAGATAAGATAATGTTTGGATAATGTTCCTTCTTTTTAGCTAATGTTCCATGTTTCTTGCTCTTTCCTGATCTTCTTTGTCTTGAATTTGTTTCTCCAAATTTGTAGCATGTTCCTAGCCTCATTTGAACTTCAAAAACATCCATCACCTTGCTCCATGCATGTGCTGTCCATTCTTGGCCCAAATGTGTAAAATATATAGAAAATACAAATACACCTCAGTTACTCCTCATACACTAAACAAAAAGTACAAGAGTTAATGAACATATCTATAAGATTCAATGAACTCAATTGTTCAATTAACCTGATTAACATACCAAAGTCGCTTTACAACTTTCTGTGAAAGATGGCTCAAGCCACTTTTGTAAAAGAATATTCAACTCACGCCAACAATTACTACTAGCACAGATACACTGGTACACTAGTGTCATGTGCCTATGAAATAAAGGTGTAAGTTTTTTTGTCCGCAAGGATGTACTCTTATCATGTAAGTTGTTCATAATACTATTGTAACAAATATTGTCCAAGTGGTATCACCGGTGCAGTAGATGATTGCCATGTGTGCAGACAGTCCATTATTTGGCCACCTTTAAAGTGCAAAACTAGTTAAATATATAATTACATATCAGCTCGAAAATTCGAAAATCTGTCTGACAAAACATTATACAACAATTATGCACATCCCAGCAGCCCCAATTTTGATGGGAGACCACAGAATGCCATGTCAGGCTCTTAACTACAAGATAATTACAAAACAAATTACAATGTTATGACTACAAGCTGCCTTACACAGTCATCGACCTGAAAAATGACGACACATCTTCAATATAACTACATTCGGGAATGTAATTTTGGAACTGCTTGAAACAAAGTCGCAATAGCCAACCTAACCGAACAGAGTTACAAATCTAACTCTTATTAAACTTTGGTTGAATAAGCCCCAGTGCTCAGCTTCTAAAAAACCATCACAAACCTGTGAAATGGAAGTTCAGGATCATATTTGTTGCTAGAAGAACCGTGATATAGTCTGCAATCCCAAGATCGACCCTAATTCTCTTCAAGGATCAGAAAGTTGACTTGTAAAACCATGAGCTGGATTTCCCTCCACTTGAAAAATGCAACATAATATGTTTATGAGAAAGAGTGGGGTGCAAGTGTATTTGTAGTTGCAAACAGCAATCACATTTGGTATTCAATTCTATTCTTGCACATTAATCGAGCGACTACAAAAAAATTCAAACAGTTAACGGGCAGCTGTACTCACCCATTTGGTTTCTCTAAGACCCAACTATATCATACGGATCATATCTTTTTCCTGTTAATGATGTCGTAAGATCCGTTAACAATGTCAGAGACAAGGTTGGTGGGTTTGACCAAGTAATCATCCCAGACAAGCTTTGATTAAAGTCTCCCGATTAAAGTCATTCAACTTGTTGCCAAAAATTCCCATCCATTACAAAACACGAAGACATAAAACTACTTATTTACTTGAGCAGGAAAGGCATTTTGGAGCCATGACCCTGTAAGGACGCTCAACACTCATCTCTCCTTTCATTTGAAACCTTGTTTCTCTATCTCAACTTTCGTGGATGAAGAACTAAAATGATAGATTGTATAAATAGAATAAGCTTCACTCACCAATTGTTTAAGCAGTTCCTGTTATTAATCTCTCCCGCTCATCGAACTTTTTCACCTTTATGAGGCCAATGAGAACCTGAAGACCAAAAAATGCACAAAAGACATATGCTACTATGGCAGGAACCTGAGAATAAATAGGTAGCATCAGAATCGAGCTTTGAAGAAAATAAAACAATAGGGATTCAAACACAATGCCATAGGTACCAGAAGTAATTTGATAGCTTACTCGAATGGAATTAATATACAAGATTGTTGCGAGATTTATTAGGCTTCCAGCAGCAACTGCCTGCAAATTAGTCAAACAAAAGATCAAGCCAAGTAGACATCATGCCATTCTAAGATTTAGCAGACAAGAGAGACAATCAACTAGTTGAGCTGTAAATAGTACGTATCAGTAAAGTAGGAATTTTCATACAAGGTTTAGCAGACAAGAGAGATACAGAACCATGCACGTGCACCTAGTTCAGAACTGAAGATGACTCAGAAAAGCAATCAAAACCTCTACTCTACTTCCCAAACTGTCAAAATGTGCGTCTTATGCTTTTTTATTTTTCTGTTCGGTAAGAACTTTTTTGAGTGCCATTTAATAATGCTACAGTTAAAACTGATTTATTTGATATCTAGATATGGTACCCCCGTTGTTGACGAGGAAGCGTTAATGTCAGTGTCATACACTATTGAGAAAATGCATATAAATCATTAAAATAGACCCCTTCCATGCTTGATGATGTGAGTAGGACAGAACCAAAGCTCAGTATGGCTTTAATATAATTTGTATTATAACTAATAAAACCTCATAAAGAAAAGAAAATTCAAATTAGAACTTTCTTGTCAGATTATTATATACTGAAACAAATTCCAACAAAGATAAGTATTATGTGTGTATGCCATTAGGTAATGAGTAAGTTCAACTCACATTTCCAACAGTCTTCTGGACAGTTGCCACCCGCTGGAATGCCCTCTCAGATTCCAAAGCCCGAACTCTAAGCTTCAGATCACCTTGCTCCTATAAATAAACAAGTGGCATCCACAACTGAGAAAATTATAACAAGCTATTCAAAGTATTCACACAGATAAAAATCAGTTGGTACCAATCTTTGTATAATTTCAGCGAGCTTTTCAACTCTGTCAGCCTGTCTAAATAAGTTATAGAACGCACGAGACTGCCTGTCCCATCTATTTCTGAGGTCCTGGAACATTTATAAGTTTAGTGTAAGAATGGGGTTTGTACTAGAAAGATTGTACAATATGAAATTTAATATGGATGCTAAGAGTTTGCCTTTATAATGACTTCAACTCCAGCTTCACGAAATTTTAGCAATTCCAGTGCATAGCTACAGGGCAGAGTGTCCAAGACTTGTCAAAAACAAGGGGAAGTAACAGTTACCAAATCTTAGAAGGCATTTATTTTACAACTTTGGGATGGTTTTAAAGCTAAATTACACTCACGGTTTGGCTATCTCAGTAATGTCAAATCGAGGATCAAGACCCTTTCCAATGCCATCTAATACTAAAAAGAGAGAAAATAAAGAAGTCCATTTAGGAGGATATACACATATAATTATATATGTCTCTTTGTTTAACTACAAATAAACACATTACATAAGCAATGTAAAATGCAAACATATATTTCCAACAAAAACATGTCCACCATGTTTCTATTATGTTACCTGAAAATGCTCTAACAACAAATGTGAATGTCGCAGGAAATCTGAAGGGTTGATCTGCTGCAATGGCTAATAAATCTTCCCCTGTTAAAAGAATGCAAGGTACTGAGTATCAAACATCAATGCGCAGTGGAAAAATGCAAAAATAGCCTATGGGTTGCATCAATTAGTATTGACAACAATCAGGGAAATCCAGCCACTGGACAGAAACCAGTCAACCCTTGATTACAGTTGGAGCCCAGACTCAAATTTTACATCGTTTAAAAATGGAAATTTTAGCATAATCAAACTTGGTGCATAAACATGTTTAATTTAAGATACCCTTAATCAGACATCAAATTTAAATAGCTCAGGTGGCTTGAGCTTACACCAAAGACTTAAAAACAATTTCATGTGTAAGGTAGCCACAAGGAAAACCCAAAATATTATTTGGCCATTATCGAATAAATGATAATAAGAAACATGTTTAACCAGATTAGAAAATACATGAGATATGAATAATGGATCTGGTGTCGATGATTTGCTTGTTCAAGTGCAAAACAAATAAAGCATGAGGGTAACACCACATACTAACTTATACAACCCTATGGACTGAAAATTTAAATTTTGAGTTGATCCTGTCTAAGCTTGACATGGCATAAATTGGTCCCAGTATAAATGCAGCCAAGAGAAAGCTCACCAGTTCTTATTCTCTAAATTAAACAAGAAGCTGGAGACTGTAAAGGAGTACAAATCATTTCTATTCCACAAAAATGGCTTTCAATTTACTCATTTAGCATCAAAATTTGTGCAGGACTTGACTTAAGCTCTAATGCCTGACATAGGTCTGGCAAACTGAAAAAGGTACTCAAATCATTTCTATTCCACAAAAATGGCTTTCAATTTCTCATTTAGCATCAAAATTTGTGCAGGACTTGACTTAAGCTCTAATGCCTGACATAGGTCTGGCAAACTGAAAAAGGTCAGCCTCCAACTCTTCCATTAAATACTGAGTTGTAAGAATCCAAAACTATGTAAGGTAAGAACCTTAACATAGATAGAAGATTTAAACAAGGTGAATTACCAATGGCAGCCAGCCTTTCTTTCTTTTTCATTATCTTTTCCTCCTTGCTCAATGGCTTTTTAAACCCAAGCTCTGCTGTCGCCAATTCTTTCTCCTTTCTCTGTGCAGCAAGTCGCTCTTCAAAACTGCAAAATTTGAGCATTAGAAAAGAACTCAAGGCAGAAAAAAAAAAAATTGGAACTACTAATCAAAGTCAACATGATATGTTTAACTTAAGACCTTGCTTACAAAACCAAGAAGAGCAGGCTGTCAGTCAATCTAAATTACACCCCAGCCCGTAAAACAATTGACAACCATACGAATAGCTCCATTCCAACCATAAATAGTTTCCATCATTCAAACTGGAACAAAAAACTCCATTGGAACCATAGCTGATACAGTGCCTTATCTAGCACCTCACAAGTTACATATTACTAGTAGACGTGCATATAACTATGATTTGCCACAGAGGCATTATTCCCCAAGTAGCTCGGAAATTCCTCAATACCAGGGAATTTAAATTTTGTACAAAAAAAGAAAGAAACACCAAATTAAGAAACGAACAATGGAACCATGCAAATTCTATTTAAATTTTCAGTTTTCTTCTCTATCAGAAGATTCAGAAGCACCTGTTAAGAAAAAATAGTGCTGTTCGTCTGACAGCTGTCATATCTCCAGTAGGCACAAGAACACCCATCTGAATCATTGCCTGAAGGACCTGCACCGGTATAATTAATTTCCATCATTTAAAGATCACAACCAGGCATTTGAGCCATGGTATAATTAATGTAAGTTAACTGTAATTCCAATTGCCTGAACAACATGGTACAAAGAACCATACTTAGAAAACTAAAAAGAAAGGAAAAAAAAGATGAAAAAAACCTTATCTGGATCCTTTTCATAAACTCCATAAAATGTTTCCAGCAAACCTTCTCTAATGTTTGGGCTGATACTGCAAAGTATAAATATGAAGACACATTTAAAAATAAAGAAAAACTTGGAGAGCAGTGATTGGTAGATTGGTAGATTGGTAGATTGTAGATTAGCAAACACAGTCAAGGAAATACCTCCCCATCATTCCAAAATCATAAAAAATCAACCTTCCACCATTGACATCATCCACAGCAATATTTCCAGGATGCTGCATTAAGAGGAAAATTGTGGATACAAATTGGCAGGGGATATTAACTGCCAGGAATCCAGAAATGTGTAATAAAAAAACACGAGGTTTACAGCTTTCTTATGTGCACCAGAAATCTTGATCCCTATAACCTTGGGAAGGGGGGAATCAGAAAAGCTCACGATGGGCCATTTATAGCTATTTGATTAGAGCACATATATAAGTAGAAGTCCCAATCTGACAGCAATGAGGGATTGCTTATGAATCTGAGTAGGACATGTTTCTTTTTACAATTATGGTTTCCGAAATTGCCTTTTGGACTACAAACGCGGCCATGTTTGGTATTTTACTCCAGGACGTGTAAGAGAACTAAACAAGGAGGCCATATTGTCAAATGTGATGACCATGAATGAGGAGTAGGTATTTTCTCATGTACACCCACAGTTCTGAGATTTTCCCAGTTTTCTAAGTTTTGACACCCAAATCATGCTTTAGAACCACAAATTGAATTAAACAACAAAAACTCACAGGATCAGCATGAAAAAATCCATGAGACAGAATTTGTTCCAAGTACGATTCAACAGCATACCGGCCCAGCCTGAGGAAGTCGAATTGATAGTGGAAGCATCAGGAGTGATAAGACGAGGTCAAAAGTTAACAAGTATTTACCCAGGCTAAGAGACAGAAACTGTACTGACCTTTGCCGATCAAGGCCCAATTGATCTATAGCTTGTATCTTGTTGATCTTGATCCCCGGGACATACTCCATTGTCAGAACCTAATAATAATATAACGGAAGTTGGATTTAATGAACAATAACATCTAGAAAATCAAAAGTCATTAGTTGTGAAAGCTCAAAACCTGTGGTGTAGTGTATTCCCATATTATCATTGGGACTTTGACATAATCCATGTTTTTGAAGTTACTTGCAAATAGTTCAGCATTAGCAGCTTCCTTGGTATAATCAATCTCCTGGAAAACTTTATAATAATTAGCTATGATTTAAGGAATAGTAAAAAAAACATTGTATAAAAGAAGGCAACTTTTAAGATTAAAATGTTTTGAAAATAAGTTATCAACAATTTACTAAGCACAGAACGCTGCACGTGAAAGATGAGCACAAACTATCTGTTATTATTATTATTATTATTATTATTATTATCTTTACCATTTAATAGAAAACAAAAATCTATGTTCAAAACGTCTAAGAACACTGTCAAGCTGTGAACAATAAAATTGCTTTCTTTTCAAGAAAAAAAAGTCAGCATTCAATTGCCTTTCTTTGTCTTTGTTGGACTGAACAATCTATATTATTGACCTCTTTTCCTGTATATGTATCACCTAAGTTCCCTCACATGACTTCATCATTATTACTCCATGACTTCCTACATCCTTACTCATCCATGTCAATATCCTTTGACATACAGTCGACATGGATGACATTTTATTCCTTGAAGCATGGTTCAACTTATCTCTACTAATTAATAAAACACTCATTGTCAACCAAAACATTATGAAATTACCAGTTTAACCCTCTAATTAAAACAGAACATGAAAAAGAAATATGGGGCATAAATGTAATTTGACACAACCAAATGTTGCTAATTTTTTTAAAGCCTCACCTACATGTAATCCTAACATATCTCTATTTAAAAAAATAAAAAATAAAAACTTCCCACTCTCACATTCTCTATCACTCTCTTCCTCTCTCCTTCTATTTCAAAAAAAAAAAAAAAAAAAAAAAAAAAAAAAAA
>JADOBS010301430.1:0-12103 GCA_015708375.1 Cydonia oblonga
AATTATCTCTAATGGAGGAGAGTGTAATTAAAATGCTACATTATAGGAAATTTGTTACAATATAATGTCTATATAGCACCAAAATTATGACAAAAAAAGTTTAATCAAATTACTAAAAGGCATGGATGTTTAATATAAAAAATTCAAAACTGAGGCGCCTATATCAAAAGATCTCTTTTTAAAAAACTATTATATGGATAGATTTCATGTGTGCCATGTCATCAAACTAACAAAATAATTTAACGGATTTAGACGTCATATACAAATTGATGTGTGGTGATTAAATTCATTGACCACCACATTTATGTGTGCAGATAGCTCAGTTCTTATGAAACAAGTTTATAGCTAACAGCTTGTACTTTGTTAGTTGTTAGAGCATCCCTAATGGGAGCGTTATCCTTCTTGAGATTACCATATTTGTAGTTTTAATGAAAAAAATTATTTTCAATTGCCCAGAAAATGGGTCTACATCTATCACATAGACTAGCAACTTCAGTCTTTGGATAGCAAAAAATTAAGTTTCATCTAGCCTTAAAAAGTAGGGGACCCACACCAAATTGAGGGCCCAATCTTAGTTTTTTATTTTTTATTTTTTTATTTTTTTGTTTTGTTTTGTTTTGTATTTTAAAAATGAGTGAGCCCTATTTTTAATTCCATAACATGATTTTAAGGCTTTATTTTTCAACCGTTTAGAATTTTAAGAGTTTATTTTCAACCGTTCGTTTGATTAACAAAACATATACAAACATTGACTATTTGTTGCGTGTTATTGATTAGAAAAAAAATGTTGTGCTTTGTGTTTAATTTTCTAGATTGAAAAATTCATAAAAAAGAGTGATGAAATTTAACATTGGTAGTTTAGAGACCTAAACCGACACAAATAACATAACTAAATTGTGATAAGATAATCCAATCCAATGGTTGTAATGAAATGAAAATCTTCTTTGATTTCTGAGAATGTGTCAATCAGAGAAATAAACCAACTAATGAGATTGATATAAAATAATTAAATCTAGTGGTTGTTATGAAATAAAATCTTATCTTATCTGATTTCATAAAAACAAACCAGGATGAGGTTAAGATAAGAGAACCTACAACGATGCATAAGTGATGAAATCTAACTTTGTCAGAATTTGAATTTTTTAGATTAAAAAGTTCATAAATTAAAATTTAAAATAAGAAGTCCAAAAATCAAGTTAAAAAAAAAAAGTTAAAGCAAAAATAAATTTACCATGTAATCAAATCACTACATAAATAGTATATATAGTCTCACATAGAGCTCAAAAGATATACAGCCATTTATTGGGAGATATTCTTTTTTAGAACCCCAAAGATTCATCGAAGCTTTAAATCGAACTATATCCATCATTTTTCTAACCCTATATTACGATGCACCAACTTGCGAAACACGCACATTGAACGACAAGAAAACCATCTACAGAGAAAACAAAGTGATAAAATACATATTCAATACCTTGAAGCCTGCCCGTATTTGTTTGTTGCTTCACGTGAAGCTTCTTCAAAGACTCCGTGGACCAAACATCGGAGGATTTAATGATACTGTAAAACCGTATTCAACAATGACTCATGCACTATAAAATTGGCCAAAGCATTCCAGGCCTTGAGATGCCTTTAATGCATGTATTTCCAAACCTAAAATTACAAATAAACAAAGCCACAAGCTGATTTCCTCCGAGCTCTGTTTCCCTCTCTCTCTCTTCCCTCCCCACCGACTGGAAGAGGAAGGTACGGAACTTTATTTCACTTGAGGCGGTTGCCATGAAAAGTATATAATTTTGTATTGCTGATTTCGGGCTGCTTTTTGTTTTCTATCAAATGACAGATTTGTTGGATAGATGTAAGATTAAAGAGTCAACGGAGTTTGAATTTACGCCGTGATGCAAAGCACTCCTCTTCACCACTGTGGTAGAGGATCACTTACCTGATTTCGGGCTTCTTGAGACTGACCACGTCATCGGGATCGGAAATAATGGTTTCGGAGGAATATGCTACAGTAACAAACGGAAATCTTTTCGTGCGTTGTGGATTCAGTCAATTGAATAATCTGGAGCAATATCTTAAGAGCAACTCCACCGTTGGAGTTTGCTCGGGGGACAGGCAAGGAAAAAGGGCCCAAGAGCCCGAGCTGTGGACTCCAGTGTGGGGGAACCCGAGGGACTGTGGAGGCCCGAGCAACGGGCCTGTGAGGAATTGCCAGCCTGAGAGCCCAAGTGGATCTGACTCAGGGATGACGTCAGGACGACGTCAGCTATAATATAAAATTAATAAAAATATAAAATATTAATAAAATTTAAAATTTAAAATTTAAAAAATTTAAAAAATTGTAAAACCCAGCTTCGAACTCAACGGCTCTTGCCGGAGTTCGTCGCCGAGGTGATGAACACCCACAAAAAAATGGCAGAGATGGGTGGCTGAGGTGTGGGAGCTGCTGAGCTTGAAAAATGGCACAGACAAATGGCAGAGATGAGTCACCGGAGATCGGAACCGTTGATGGAGGTTGAGGTGGGTGGATGGTGAAGATGAAGGAAGAGAGGCGGCAGGGGGTGGTGAAGATGGAGGAAGAGAGGCGAGGAGGGTTTGGGTGCATTGGGGGAGGGGAGGACACGGGTTGAAATTTGGGTTTGGGAGCTGCTGAAAAGAAGAAAAAATGGTACGTTGGCACCAAGTGAGAGTTTGAAAAGGAAAGAAAAAATGGTGCGTTGGCACCATGTGAAAAGAAGAAAAAAAATATATATATAGGTTTTGGATTATTTAGAAATAAAATTATTTTTTATTATTTAGAGAAAAAAAATAATATTTTATTGTCTATTACTAAGGCTATTCAAGTGCAACGGTGAAGATGTAAAAGTGTATTGACTAAGGGATTACTGTTTATTAGGGTAGTTACTGTTTACTTGGTGGATAACATAATGTATTGCCTGGAGAGAGGGCTCCAACGGTGGAGTTGCTCTAACATGTGAAAACCAAATGGTTCTGCCGCCCAAAAAAAGCTTCCAAACTTATTACTTACGGTGCTGTCAAAGTGATGGCAAATACCCAGTTATGTGCAAAAGGAAGGTTATAAAAGCAGCCATTGATATTCATATGAGTGTTACTATTTTCGTCTCATTGTCTTATCTCATCATTCACATTTTAATAAAAAAAATTAATTATAAGTTTACTCTTTTGTAAAATGATCGATAAGGACCTTAAAAAGTATAATAATAAATTTGACGTGAAAAGATAAAAAGAGCCCTAGACTTGCATTAAATTGCAAAATTAATGGGCAACATATAAACCTAATACACAAAAAAGACATAAAAGACGGTGATAGAAGGAATTTTTAGACAAAAAAGCGTGGATGCCATTTTGATTTAAAAGATAAGAAGCTTGCAGTTGATAATGAGTGGATACGAATTACGATGGTAGTCATTATTGAAGTGCATAATCACACAACAGCAAAGCATTTAAAAGGTCATTCATGTTTGCAATCTTGTTTCTGGGAATTTAATTCAGCATATTTGATTAAAAACAATAAAAAACAAAACTGGTGTAAAGAAAGTTGTAGATAATTGAGTTGGTTTTTCATACGTGAGGATAAATAGGGGTGCGACGGAATCCATGGAATCCAGGCAAAGTGAAAAGAAAAAAACATCATTTTTTGAAAAAAAAAAATATGAAATTTCAACAAGTCACATACGCAGGCCATAAATGATGACACATGACAGAGGCTCAGTGAGAGTTAAAAAGATTGTGAAACAAAGCTAAATGCGGAAAACTGAAATAAACGCACTCCTGTTTATAATCTATGAAAAACATGGTATAACCACCATGCAGGTTTTCATGGAAAAGTTATCGGCACCGATGTCAGTAGTCGTCACCTCTGGATATGACCTCTTTGCAGGTTGGCCGGAGTAAAATGGTATGCTCAAACTGAGAAACATAGCTGCCCTTAACATCACAGAGAGGAGGATAGGGCTGCCAGAAAACGAAAAACAAAAAATCAACAAGGTTCTTCATCAAAACCAATTGCAAGAAGCCTTATGGCCAAACACAACATATAATAAAAGCTACATTGTGGTATCTTGAGACGTTCCTCGGAAATTACAAACTGTCAAATCTACATAAATTACTCATTTAAAAAATCATGCACATGTCAGACTCTGATTTTGGCGGTGGTTGGATAGTTAGCAAATTTAATTTACATATTTCAAGTAGGTTTATTTTTTTTACCCTTTATTCTTTATTTTCATCCTAAAATGACTAGAAGATATTTCCAGACACTCAATTAGGTAAACTACAAAATAAAATCCCCTTTCCTCAAGCATGTTAGAACGTCAATTTAAAGACTTGCAACCGTCTGAAATTGGACCCATTCACCTGATTCTAGAGCAGCAATTTCAGCTTCGGTCTAGAATCGGTCTGGAATCATAACACATGCAAGTACTATACAATAAACTCTATTTGTGTGACAGCAACTAAGGCCACTGCGACCAGAGAGCAATTCAGTTTACGGGAAAACTATTTCACAGCATAATAAAATCCAACTAAGCCATGCTTCACAATATCAGATAGTGATGAAAAATTAGTGTAGAAGCACAGCTGTAACGACTATTAATATACCTACACTTGGATGAGCAAGTTGATTAATGAAAATTACCTGCACAATGCCGGCATCACACAGATTCTTTAGTGCCATAAGATACTTAGTCTCTCCAAGGCGGTCTAAGTAACGCCTGCAGAAGGCCAATGTGGAGAAGTTCTTGTTAATTGTCGCTAGCAATTGCTTTGCCCTGGGCAACCTCAGTGGGATGTGGCCAGCTTCAAAATTTTTCATGTAATGGCTGCACTCTAGATCTTCTCTGACATACCCTTTCCCTAGATATAAGTTGTAGAAAATGGGATAATTAGCACAGTAAATAGCATGTGGACTACTACCTATTTCACATCAAATTGCTGCCAAGTACAAAAACTTTGTTTTACCAGTTGATGCAAAAGTTTCAATTGCGAAAAATTCACCCTCTTCCATTTTCGTCTGCTCCCCGCCCTTCACAATAGGAACAGATTTTCCAGCATGGATTTGATAACGTCCAATGCTATGTCCATTCAAGTTTCGAATACTTTTAACTGTCAACATCAGATAAAGTCTACCTCACATGTACAGAATTATCATACAGACGTCATAAAAAGTATAAGAGTTGTTTGTATTACAATTGGCGAACCCATTACTCGTTGCTTGTTGAGAAAATACAACAACGAACAGAAAAGAAAAAAAGTGAGAAATTGTGTGTTTGTTTTACTCCCCTGGTTATTAAGGCCTTCCTCTTCGACCCACTGCGTCCTGGGTTCAAACCCTCCCTCCTCCACTTAGGCAAGAGAGTATTTTCATATACCAGTGGTTGATTTGGCTCAAGTATGTGTTGTACCATCTACTCTCATAGTGAAGAACAAATTTCTGTTCCATGCCCATAGGTAGGATATATTTCTTCTCAAAAAGTTGGGTGTTTCCATGTGCCCCTTAAGAGTAGTAATCTACCATAAGTTTCCTAACCATGTAAATATTGTGTGCACTGCGCACAACCTTTCATCCTAATCTCTTTATTCACTTCCATTGTGGCTTGTTATCCATGAATCTCATTATGTACCAATAAATCCCAACACCAAAGGTGTGCCTTGGTGCAACGGTATGGTCTACCCCAAGAAACCTGCCGGTGCTAGGGCTAAGCATGCCTAACCAACTTTTCTTGAAATTAATAGTAGAAAGTAGCTTCATAAAATAAATTTACACACAGCATTTGAGATATTGATCTTGAGAAAGAAAGACTGTTCACTAGTTAGAGACAACTATACTTCCCTCACCACAACACATAAGTTTTACCTGTTTAGAATTAGTGTGACTCAAATGTTGCCAATATTTTTATTCACAACATGTGTTGCTGGTGAAGGCTGCACCTTTTCAAACAACTGCATACCTTGTACTTTGTTACGAGTGTAAAAGATAATCACATCACATGGAAAATTACCTTGATGAACCTTTCCATTTATTTCAACCTCATATGATTCCATGACTTCTTGTATTGCAGCACCAACATCACAAAGACGCACATCAATTCCAGACTCCTAAACAATTATAAAGCCAACGTATTACAGAGTAATTAACCTTTGATTGAAGCACTAAATTCAAGTTTCAGAGAAAAAATATCCAGTCAGCTTGTAATGGTAAACAACTACAAGTTATACATCCCAGCAGAGTACCAGAATTATTTGAAATCAGTGGAAACTAGTTTGATATGCATTGGATGACAGGAAACTTTCTACAGAGAAACAAAAGTGATCAAACACAATCAACGCTTTTAGTTTTAGGGTATGTTTGGGTGAGGAACTTCGAAATTCCAAGGCATTTAGGCAAAATGAAGAAGAAAACGGACAACAAAGAGTTAGACAGGAGGAATTAGAAAGTGTCCCTCATGAGTATTACAAGGTATGTGAGAGGGATTTTCAAATGACTAGTACAAACCTTTGTAATGTTCATGTGGTGCATTTTCTACTTCCTTCTAACTTTTTGTGATTCATTTCTTCTTCATTTTGTCTAAATGCCGTGGAATTTGGAAGTCCCTCAACCCAAACATACCCTTAAAGTTGGAAGCACTCGAAGTAGACAAGGGCATCAAATGCTACAAGTTCATTTCCCTGTCTTACCCTTATAATATCAGGCCTTTGTTGAATTGTATAATTAGCTCACTTGTAAGGTGTACGATTAGGAGCTAACTTTTATGGTCAGTGTAGTTACTTCTTTCTTCTCATATGCATTGTACACATTAAATAGCTTCCTTTGAGAGAAGAGTAAACAAAGTTTAATTTCACCTCTAGTGATATTCTACAGAGTCTCGGAGCACTATAGAAGGAAAAAAAAACCCTGTTTTTACATGTTTGGCTTGTCTCTTAGATAATGTAGCGGCAACTGCTTGCATATTTCACCTCAATTAGTATAAAGAGTGATGACATTGTGATGATGAATGATTCCTTAATTGTCTTTCATGTAAGGATATTGTCACTCTTACTTTATACTACTCTAGTCGCAACAAAACAATTGCTAGCAATAATGACTTCAACCCACAATTGCAAAGATTTAGGATCTTATAGAATTTTTAAGTAGATGGGTTCGATTGATACTTGCCTAAACTATAAGAAGAAAAAAAAGTGTATTCAACGCATTAATTCTTACCTTGATACCAGTATTTGTTGCTTCACGTGAGGCTTCAAGGAGTGGATCAAACATAGGATTGAATGCTACTGTAAAAGCGCAGTCAACTATGTTTCCTGTAAAGTCAACAATAACTCATGCACTATAAAATCGGCCAAGCATACTAGAATTCACCAAAAGCTGACTTCCCAACAGGCTTTAAAACACAAGAAGGATGAATTACCGTCAACATGAGTTCCAAAATCCAGCTTCATTACGTCATCATACTGAAGCACAGTCTTGTCCCCAGTATTTGGGGTCCAATGAGCAGCAACCCTAACAGTAAGAACAGGAATGAACACAAACAGAATTATGTGGTAAACAATAGAAGAAATTAAATTTGAAGCTGACGAATTTTAAAAAGTCTACCAATTCAAAGAGCATCCTGTCGGGAAAGCAATGCCTGCATCCAGACCATTCTCGGATATTAACTTCCTCACTGTGTTCTCCAGAGTCTCACACAAATCAGTCATCAACATTCCAGGCCTTAAGATGCCTTTGATGTATTTCCGAACCTAATTACAAATAAACAAAGCCACAGGATAATTTCCTCTCATTCCTTCTATGCTAATTTAAGCAGAATACATTCACATGATAACACTGCACCTGGCGATGAACTTCTGCCGCTCGACGAACAGAATTATACATTGGTTTTTCAAGGCGCTCCAGCTCCCTCTTCTCTTCAGAGGTAGTCCTCCAAAGGTTACTGAAAAAAAAATTACCAAATTTAACTTCTATCTTGAAGAAATACACGCACAAATGATATACAAATAGCCACACAGGTCCAGCATCATGCAAATCAAACTTGGGCTGACTTTAACCAATAAGACAGTTACACTGAGAGCATATTACATTGATGGTTGTCCATTACCAAGGGTAAAATGCTCTTGGTCATGCATTCTAAGCATATTACTCAGTTTCACTGCACGTACATTAACCCAAAATTCCTGATCTATAAATTGAAAAGCTTCATAAGCAATTGTATTTCAATTGGCATGTAATATTATAGCTTTTACTTATGCTCAAAGAAAACTAAGATTATTTCAGCTGGCTGTTATACATGAAAACTCTATGAAATATTTTTCATGAGAAACAGAAGTTCAGTAAATATTTCAGCCCCCCTGATACTAAAGTACAGCTACTGTAGACTATAATGCTGCAGAAGCACGACAAAATAAATAAATAAATAAAAGCTATCCAACAAAACCCTTTCAATTTTTCCAGGAAAGCTGCATTCTAACTCCCCAAAGTTGCAGAAAAAATATCCCGGAGACATTGAACCGAATCTTATTTTATCCCATAACACCTCCTCCATGACTATGATTCACAAAATTCCTCTCCATCCAGGTTAACCAAAACATAGTGAGCACACAACACAACAATCAGAAGATTTGGCTTCTTAGTGCTGCCAATGCCTAATACATCTCACAGACAAGAGAGCAACATGCAGCTGCAATCACCCAACTCAAATCAACTTCTCTAAGAACGGTCTGAATTACAATCTTAAAACTATAGAGCAGTGAAGAAACAGATAATCCCCACTGTCACTTCCTCACATTACACACTGTTGGAGAATCACAGGTCTTATCTTCCAATATTTATAGATTAGAAACAGATTTAATTGAGAAGCAACTAATGTACATAATACATAGAAATACTGGACAAGACATCTGTCTTCCCCCTGATACAAATAACATCCCAGGAACATTATCCCGCAATAAAAAACATGATTACACTTCTAGCAACAAATGTAAACAGATCATCCCAATCATACCTAAAAGCGGTTTTCCAATCTTGTAAAGTAACATGAAACGATAAATCTCCGAGCACTGGTTTCACTGAAACCTCATAACTAAAACTTCTTTACCTTTGACTTCCCAAGTACATTCCAAACTACTTATCCTAATTATTGACTTGTTCTACCATTGCTCTGCCAACACCTGTCCTCTCGCAATTGACATCAGACTTCAATTATTCTTCAATTCCTCTATTTCCTTTACAACTCTTGGCTCCTACCCCCTCCCCTTTCTCCTCTTTCTTCTCTTTTTTCTTTCCTCCATTACCTTCAGCTGGAATCAAATGTTGCCATAAAAATTCCTAGTTTTCCCCAAAATTCCACCTCAAACAACAGGCCCTTTTCAATTCTGGTACTAGAGAAATATGGAAATATGGGTTCAACTTTGGCCCATGAGCAGAATTGACTCTTGAACTAGTGGAGAATTACAAAGTTAGAATTACAAAGTTCCAAACACCATTAAAAGAAGTGCTGTAAATTACAAGAATAATCAAATACACTCACTCGTCTTTGTACTGTTGAATTTCACCCTCGGGAAACTCCCCAGATGGGAACAGGTCAACAAGAGGAATAGATGGTGGATCAGTCTGCCCTTGCATAGATTGTGGATTAGTCTGCTCATGTTGTGCTTTCTTTTTCCTGCAGATAAGGAAAGAAATTCAACAAAAATTCAATTTTAATGTTCAAACAAAAAAACATTTGTTTGTAACACCACAAATTTTCCTTACTTGCTCTTACTTTTCTTCTTTTTTTTCTTTGAAATGTCTGCTAATGGAGAAAGGCAGAGAGAGAGAGAGGTGAGATGCAAAACTTGATACATTGGAAGAAAAACACACGAACAGATTGGAAGTATAAGACGTTAAAATGCCCCACTATATCAGTTCTTATAACAAAAAAAAAACTTAAAATGCCCCCACATTATTTCATTGTCCGAATCAGAGCCCTAGATTTTTTGCTTATCCCTCACTGTAATAAAATCTTGGGGTTTACAGTGATAACTTGGTATATCTACTATTGGACCATCAACTAAAATATGTCTATGGTTAACTAAATGGCGGGATCTAATACAATAGTCACACCACAACGGAATGCTTAACATGCATGAAGGACTATAGCACCACTTAGACTCTTAGATACAGAAGTTTTGAAGAAATAGTAGAAGTGATGACTAATTGAGTATTATAATTTTTTGTTTCTCTTTGAAAAAGATAAGTATTATAATTGAGTAGAAGCATAAAGGCATTCTTTTTTTCTTTTGAGTGGGTGAATACATATAAACACGATTAAGCATGAAGGCATTCATGTTTGTAGCTTGATTCATTCCTTAATATAGTCATGATGATGTTTTCCTCAGAGATGAAGAAGCTAATTAATGGTAATAAAAGTTTTGAATGATTAAATGTTAAGTAGAAGATTTATAAACCTTTGTCGTCATCTTCATCTACAAGATGCAAAGTTGGAGATTGTTGAGCGGCCTCCTTGTTTGTAGGCTCCAAAGTCTCGTTTTCTTCTTCACAGGAAGGGATGTTTTCATTCAAAATTACCTCAGCCATCTCCAATCACCTGTAAACGTAAACAGAAATATAAAATTCAATTTCGAAACATCACGATTATTCTTCTTCTTCTTCTTAATCAAATTGCACGGTTAATAAGCAGATGAATGAGGAGGAGGGAAGGGCAGAATTTACCTGTACAGACAAGCCTACTGCAAAATTGATCTGTTGAATATACAGTTAAAGCCCTAGATGCTGATGGTACGATTCAGACGTACGAGATTTTAGGGAGGAGCACAAGGAAGGAACCGGGGGTGGGGGTTACAATTAAACAAAGACAAACAACTATCGGGGAGCTGAAGTGACGGAGAGGGGAAAATACCCAAACCCTATTTGCGGACTGACAATCAACTTAACAAGAGATTTTACATTGCGACCGCAACTACGCCATGTTATTATATAACACTATTTTTTTACAAGAAATTTTAAAATGACAAAAATTAAATTAAACGGATTTTATTTTTTAGAATTTATGAATCTTCTTATTTGGTTAACTTAAAAGAACAATGGAATTAATACGAAATTTGTTATTTTTAAGCTCTCAGTCATAGAAATTAGGAAATGACATCTATTTACTTGGAATTTCAAATTGGAAATTGGAGATCCCAAATTTCAAGTTTTTTTTCCACACAAAAATTCTAAATTCCTATGTTTATGAATCTAAACAAGAGAATTGGTGCATGTCAAATTACAAATTCTGTCTTTTATCCAAATTCCAAATTTATTTCCCTCATCCAAATATAATGTAAGAGTTATGATATTTTTTTTCAAATATTTTTTTTACTTCTATAATGAGTGTTCGTGTTGCAAGCACACTTAAAAATATTTCCAATTTAACGGGGAGGAAAGATTGATCTTTTGTGAGACAACCCATCAAAAGAAATAAAATTAGACTTATTTTTTAGTATGCACCATGTAAAACTCCAACTTGGTCTTACTTTACTCCTTAAATGTATTTCTCAACTTTGCACCTTAAAACTCATACCTCTCCGTTTTGCACCTTCAAATTCAATTTTCATTTCACTTTGTCATTTTCCATCAAGTCTATCAGTAAGTCTATTTAAAATTTGGCATGGCATGAAAGGACCACTTAACTGTTGATATGGTTGTCACATCATTGTTATATCACTTAATTGTAGAGCCTGAAAAATGTATCACTTTTAGTCTCCTTCTACCTTAATTTTCTTTATGGCGTTGGATCACCTAGTCGACATTCAAGATGGAGAGAAGGAGAGACCTCAACCATCATAATGAGATGGAGAGAAAGGCAAACATCATATTTAGGTCGAGTCTCACTTAAATATTCTAAGTGACGAATTGGATGAAAAATGTCAAATTGACGCGAAATTGAGTTTGAAAGTGCAAAATGACAAATTTTGAATTTCAATAAGTAAAGTGAGATTACGGCAAAGTTCTAGGGCATATCAAACAATTATAAAAAATTTATAAAAAATTTATAAAAAAAAAAAAAAAAAAAAACTTCTTTTTTATTTTATCAAGAAAATGGTCCAC
>JADOBS010301431.1:0-12106 GCA_015708375.1 Cydonia oblonga
CTGGCCGTTTACTGGATTGCAAAGTGAGGTTGAATTTCTGCCCTTTAGGTGCTTGTGCATTGGCTGGCACAGGACTTCCAATTGATCGGTTTATGACCTCTGATGCTTTAGAATTTACTGCTCCTATGAGGAACAGGTATGTCCCTTGGTTTGACTCTTTGGTTGGGATCGAAGTTGACTTGTGCTAGTGAGCGGCAGCATGGAGCTATGTTGCCTTTTTGCTTCATTGGTACTCTGCAAAAGATGTTGTAAACTGGCCAATAGTCAACAAATTAGTCAATTACTTTATGGCATTCTCATGCCATCTCCTTTTCTGGTTTTCCCTTCCAATGCACATGAGACTGTGAAACATACATGATTATAGTTGTATGGTTCCGTTTTGCTTTTCATTCTAATAAAAAAATTGCATGGAACTCTGTGAAAGAAGCAGCTGATGCATTATCTTTTCTTTTAACTTAGGATTGATTATTATTTCCCTGTTTCTTACATTAACAATAAAAAAGATTAATAATGTTTATCCACTTGTTGGCAAACGCAATCGTTCAACTTATCATACATTCATCACACTTTGCCGCGAAGTCATACAAGTACATTAGGTATGCCCAGTGACGTCAGTTAAATGAGTGACAGTGTTTCTTGGTGCCATCTGTTGCGTCTAAATCTTGTGGTTGGTTGTGTATTTCATGCTTCTTTATATGTGTTTTCATCAAATAATGATTTATTTCTTTTCTTAATGTAGTATCGATGCAGTGTCAGACCGAGATTTTGTCATGGAGTTTCTTTCTGCTAATGCCATCACAGCAATTCATCTCTCCCGGCTTGGTGAAGAATGGGTACTCTGGGCTTCAGAGGAGTTTGGATTTGTCACGCCTAGTGACAAGGTTTCAACAGGAAGTAGTATCATGCCTCAGAAGAAAAATCCAGATCCAATGGAACTTGTTCGTGGAAAGTCCGCTAGAGTAGTAGGAGACCTGGTTACCCTTCTCACATTGTGCAAGGGACTTCCTCTTGCTTACAATCGTGATTTGCAGGTATAATCTTTTCTTTTCTTTTTTGAATTTACATGCAATCAGCACGGAAAGGCAGGGGTTCAGTTGGGTCTGTCCACTCTTTACGTTCTCGAGCCTGAAGCTAAGGTCTTAGCTGGATTTGCATGCGTGTTACTTTACTTATACACAAACACAATGCTACATAAAAGGAAATGTTCCACTTGCACGTACAGTGTATAAAATACATTGGTTTTTTATCTAATCCTGCAATATTTAGGGTATAATTACAAAAGGTTCTTTCTTTTCCCCTCGAGACAGGAAGATAAGGAACCTGTATTCGACAGCGTGAAGACAATATTGGGGATGCTTGAAGTGTCTGCAGAGTTTGCACAGAACATTACCTTTAACAGGGAGAGAATACAAAAGAGTTTACCTGCTGGTCACCTTGATGCCACAACGCTTGCCGATTATCTCGTGAAAAAGGCAAGTTCTCTTGACTAACTTTCATTTTTGCCAATTATAGACGGAGCTTAGAACTTCTGAACTTGAAGTCACAATTCCATTTACTCGTTTTACGATCACATGCTGTTCATAACATTTGTCAATAATTGCTACTGAAGTTGCTTCTCTTGTTTTATAAAGGGAATACCTTTCAGAACCTCTCATGACATAGTTGGAAGGGCAGTTGCCGTTTGCGTCTCAAAAAGTTGCGAACTGCAGGCATTGAGTGTCGATGAGCTCAAAAGTATCGATCCAGTGTTTGAAAAAGATGTATACGAATTTCTCGGAGTAGAGAATGCAGTGAAGAAATTCTCCTCGTATGGTTCCACTGGGTCAGCATGCGTCGCCAGTCAGCTCGATCATTGGGTTACCAAACTTGAAATCAACAAAGGGGTCTGACAAACTCTTGGTGCTAGAGATACATAACATGGATTGCTGAAACCGATTAGGAACCCGTCGCCGGAAACTTTGAATTTGTGCTTCACCGAGGACCGACTAGTCTGAAAAACGCGAACTTCTTTCGGGAAGTACATACAATTTTGTAGTATTTTAATTTTTAGATCTGAAGGCTCAGATTGTTGTTCTGTGAAGTTCTATTTGGATCAATTCACACAATTTTCCATAATTTGGTTGATAATTTCAACAGTTATTGATATTGGGCGATCCCATGCTAACAAGGCTCTCTGCATTGTAAGGGTCGGAAGAGGAACGTTTATCGTTCAACAGTTGTTGATACTGCCTACAAATTGACCCGGGAGTTGAACACAAGACATGTAACATCCCATCAACTCCCAGCAAACTTAAGTTCAAGCTTGTTTCTAAGTCAATTCAAGCCAATCACGCATTGTCGCTTAAAAAGTGATTATACACGTCTGTTCTTTAAAAAAAAAAAAAAATTATATTCATTGGCATTTCATGTCAAAATATATAATGTTATATCCAAAATTTCTTTTTACATGACACCACGTTTGGGATGATATGCCGCACGTACTTCCACCCCATTGAGAACATTAACAACTACACTTGATACGTTATTAGTTTGGACAACCGTAGTGCCCCATTTTATGTATTTTGGACACCATAACATAGTGTTATCATTTATACTGTTCCTTTATGCAAAGAGATTTCTATTTTTTTTTTCTTTTCAAAAAATAGGGATTAGGTGTGGGGCTCACTCCACATCGAATTTCAACGATCCGAACCATCTATTTTGTAATTCTCGATTCATAGATCATCTTTGCACAAATTCAATTCAATCCGAAACCATTTGCCTATTTAATTATCAAGATTAAATTTCATTGTTTCTTATCTAACAAAATATTCGTTAATTTCTTTGAACCCAATTAGATGTCTTAAACATTTCCGATTTACCTAATAGTTTGTAAGGATGATTTATGAGGTGCAGCTAATAAGGATCTCTTCCCTTAAAGATTTTCATCATTTTTTTTATTACATCGATATTTTTACACTAAGGGAAGAGGAAGTTCAACTAAGCCACACAATAGACAGCCTCATTTGGTATCAAATTCGTCATCCACGAGATTCGAATCTAAAATCTCTCATTTTCAAATTCTCGTGTAATTTTCTTTTTTACAAGATGTATTGAGGGTCGCCACGTAACCTAGTTAAAAGGACACCACCCCGCTTCTCTTTGCAACCATCTTCACCTCCCTCCAATTTGGTCTTCCCTCCTTTTCTCATTCGGATTCTTCTAATCGGCTCGTCTTCTTCTTCCTCAATTCGTCTCTTCGCACCCAGGTACCTCATCATCCTTCAATCCTTGATTAGAAACTGTTAATAAATGATTAAATTGTGGCTTAATTTTGCTAATTGAGGTAATAACAGCACCGATTTCTTGAGAAAATGCATTCTGGATCGAGTTTTATTATCTGCAGTCCTTGTTTAGGGAAAACAAATATTTGAGCTTTGAGTGGCAACTTCTAATTGATATTCAAATTGGTACATTTTCCTGATAACAACCAGTAGTAATTTCTCAAATTTCCAGTTCTGAGCATGTTATTTCTCGAATTTATAATTTATATGAGTTCTAAAGCTGTTGATTTAATGCTGAAATTCCCTTTTATTTAATACAAATTATGAAAGTTTTTAATAATACAGGTCCGATTTCTAGTAGGTTTATGTTGAGGAGTTGGTTTTAACAAGAACCGAGATTATTAACCTGAATTTATTCTATCAGTTCAAAGTAAGGGATAAGAGGAGGGGTTGGGGTGGAACAGAGAGGAAGGAAAAGATGTCGGGCATGGGAGACGGATATGTGGGCACGGCCCAAGATGCAGTGAGGATCCGAAGGCTTGAGAAGCAAAGAGAAGCCGAGCGCCAGAAAATTCATGAGCTCAAAAGCAAGTCAGCCAACGATACAGGCCAGCCGGGTCTCCTCCAATTCGGGTCAAGTACCTCTGAGGTTTGTACTTGAAACCGAACTCATATCTAGGGCTTTAAAGTTCCCCATGCGCATATATTTCGGTGTCAGAAATCTTATGACTTTTTATTGTTGGTTCTGTGTACTCTCTTGGTTTACCAATGATGAGAAGCATGAAAGTTGTGAGACTATTCATTAAAAAAAAAATTCTTGTCCTTACGATTTATGTGGTACCAAATAGGTGTGTTACAAACTTACAATAGATATAGATAACAAGTTTTGTACGGAAATTGATTAATGATTTTCTTGATTGATATTTCAGATTCTTGAGACGGCATTTAAGAAGGAAACCGTTGGTTTGGTAACAAGGGAGCAGTATGTGGAGAAGGTAAATACTAAACAACTAGGATTGCTTTCTTTTACTTATACTAATGGAAGCATATGATGGTTAAAGTGTGGTGCTTGTGCTGTGAATTTATGTCGTAGAAAGAAAATATTAAGATCAAATTTGAGGAGGAAGAAAAGGAGAAACTTCAGAAGCTACAACAAGAGTGAGTTTCGTAACAGATGACTGTTGCTGTTTGATTTTTGAACATTTGAAATTGTTTATATTTGTCAATGACTGCAACAGTCTAATTTTGTTTTTCCTTTTATAATTCAGGGAGGAGCTTCTTCAATTACAAAAGCGAAAGAAGAGGAAGATAAAGGGGGGTTCTCGATTGTCCTTTGCAGATGACATTGAGGGTGGAATTGAAGAGGAAGATGGAGAAAATAGTAAGAACTTCTCTCCTTAAAGAATTAAAATATTTATTCTGGTTATGCAGTGCCTTAAGTTGCTCATAGGATGCATATTGTTCTTATTTTTAATGACCGACTGTCACTGAAGTTTATTGTATGGAACTTTGTAGATTGATTTGGCATTTCTTTTCACCATTTTATGTGACATGTTCTTCCCTGATGAACATTAGGCGTAGATCTAGACTGATATTTGTTGCAACTTGCATGTATAGAAGCGTCCATTCTAATTTTTTGACAGGAGGCTATATTTAGATACTTGATGTATATTTAGATATTTGATGTTTTAGTGGTCACTTGAGAGTATTCTCATCTAGTGTTTTTGTGGATGCCCACTAGAAACTTAATGTTGATTCTTGTTCTACAGAAAGCACAGAGGCTACAAGATTACGGTGCGGTAGACTTGGGAAAGATCCTACAGTGGAGACCAGCTTTCTGCCAGATAGGTGTAACATTTTTCTTTTCCTTGCTCTTATGCACAAACATTTTTATCCCTCTCTCTCATTTGATTCTGTTTCAGTCTAACATTTGAACTTAAGAGGTGCTATGGATTTATTCCAGTGAGCGGGAGGCAGAGGAACAAGCTGAGCGTGAAAGGTTGCGGAAGCAGTGGCAGACCGAGCAAGACAATATACGAAGTAATTTTGCTATCCTAATTTTTCCCTGTACTTATCTCCTTTGCCAATAATAAGTTTTGAAAGAAACTTTTACCATGTTTTTTCAGAGGAGGCACTTCAAATTACTTACAGCTATTGGGATGGAACTGGGCATAGGAGAGTGCTCAAGGCAAGTAAAGCATGCTCGACTTGCATTTGTTTTCCCTTCATGATTTCTCTTTTAAAATTGAAACTATCGTGTTTTCTATTATTTTTCATATTCTCTTTGTTTCCATTCAGGTAACGAAAGGTGATAAAATAGGAGATTTCCTTAAGGCTGTTCAACAGCAACTTGCACCTGAGTTTCGAGAGGTGCGAACCACCTCAGTGGAGAATTTGCTATATGTAAAAGAAGATCTTATCATTCCACATGTAAGAAAAAATTGTTAGTAATGCATTTTCTTGGTAGAAGCTTTACTGAATAAATGCTAATTAATTTCTCATCACTTGTGTCATGGTTGTGGAAGTACAGCAGCATAGTTTCTATGAGCTTATTGTAAACAAGGCTAGGGGAAAAAGTGGACCGGTAATGTTCACTATATCTTGTTATTCTTCTTCCATCATTTGGAAATATTGTCTTAAGGTTTAGGTTTGTCTGAAATTTTATTGTAGGATGTGCTCATTGATAGTGACTCGATACGATTTTCTGTTGTATTTTGCATAGCTTTTTCATTTTGATGTGCATGAGGATGTGCGAACAATTGCTGATGCTACAATAGAGAAGGATGAGGTACATTCTCGTTTCTTTTTTAGTAATACTCTATTGCATAGAAAGTTTCCAATACTAAAGAAATGAAAGACAACCATAACTAAGTTAATGCCATGGTTTGACTATGCTTGGTTATACGTTTCATGTATCTATTTCTGGTAATGACATGGCTCTCTTCGTATTCTTATATCTTTGCTTTTATTTTTGTGGCAGTCTCATGCTGGGAAGGTTGTTGAGAGGCATTGGTATGAGAAGAACAAGCATATTTTCCCTGCTTCCAGATGGGAGGTACCCTCTCTCTCTGACTCCCTCTCTCACTCTCTCTTCGTATATGTGTGTTATATATTGTATCTATGTATGGGAGATGTCTACAACGAAGTGTCCCTTTCGCCTTTTCGCTCCAGACAGGCTTGATAGTGGGGTATACTGCTTGCCATTCTATAAATTGCATCTCTCGAGTATTAACTACAGTGCTTGAGTATCCAATTTCTGTGTATGTAGACTACATACACAGAAATTGCATACTCAAGCACTGTAGTTAATGTAGTGCGACCAATATCTGACTATTGTTGATAAATTTAATTTTTACGTGGGATAACATATTGTGTGCACCAGCACGGGCGGTAAATAAGTTTGATTATGGGAGTGCGGTGCAAATCCCTAACCTCTCTCTTTCGGTGGGATGATTGCCTACCCTCTTTGCTACTTCATCTGAGTACATAAGACATGTTTAATATATTTGAGTAGTTAACATCAAACATCGAGTTGCAGATGAGGCTTCATGAGTCTTCTTCTTTTATAGCAATATGGGATGTTCACTTTTTGGTTTTGAGTGACAATATACCCACCTTAAAAGCGTATAGACCTATTATGCCTTGAATGTTTTCCGATTCTTTGATTGAAATAGCGGATAGTTCCTTCAAAGTTTGCATCATATCTCTCATAATGTTCCAATATCGATATTTCTGTGTTTTTAGTTCCCCGATGTTTCTGTTTACAGAGATACTCTACACCTTTGGGTATTTGTGTATGATTCTTCAGCATTCTTTTCAGTCACCCGTTTTGTCTTATTTTTTCTCCTGGCAGATATATGATCCAACGAAGAAATGGGAGCGTTATACCATCCACGGGGACTGATTCATCATCACAATTCACAAACATGGGAGACTGAATGCAGTTGCGAGTTGTTCCTCGTAAGCTGCACAAGAATATTAGTTTGAGGTTTGAGGTTCAGTTACTGCAGTTACTCATTTTTTTCCCTTTCACTTGGTGATCAAAGTAGAGATCAGGCAACGCAACGGTTTTAGCAGATTGTATACCTTAACTGGAAGTGTAACGAAATCTGTTAGGAGATTAGGTTCTTTTGGTCATGCAATTTCTTTGAGGTTCTTCTCTGAAGATGTCTCTGATGGCATATGTTGTGCTTGTGCTTTTAGCAAACTAATACAACAGAGCGCAAAACCGAGAGCGCAGTGGCGTTATAGTATTTATATATCCAACCTCATTTAGCGGAATAAGATTTTGTTGTTGTTTGTAGTCTAATTCGTGCTTGAATCAAACTCGTTTTATTTCGGAAAAAGATACGAACTGCTTATGAACTTTATGAGCTGACAAGCTTGTTTTTATACGTCAATATTGGAGAAAAGAATTTGGCCAAAAGCCACCAATTAACTAGCTATATTAAGGTATCAAACTCGTCGTTTGAGTGAAAACATGAAATTTCTTAGAAGGGTATAAAATTATAAGACCGTGGTACAACTATGAAGTGATTAGTTCAGATAATTTTCTTTTATGGAGCCTACTATTTTGTTTAAGTGCCTTGCACCTAATTTACAAAGAGCCTACCACTATTTTTTCAAATAAAGAATATGGAGAGAGGTTTCGAACTTAGAGCCTTTTAAGTACGAATGTTCTTAATCAACTAAACCTTACAGCGTAAGAAAAGAGAAGAATTTAGCACAAAACCTTAGATAAAAACGTGAATGCTCTTAATCAAGTGAGCTATACAAGTGCGAATGCTTTTAATAAAGTAATCTACGAGTTACATCGAATCATTTTTTGGAATATTCCTTCTATGTTGTAAATAGTGGGTATGTATGCCCACATGCAAATAGTAAACTTATAACAAGCTTAATAGTATAGTTTGTTTGTTTTCAATGTAATTGCTCCATAAATAGAGCATTACGAGAGTTCAAAGTTGGAGAATATCAGAAAGAGAAAAGGAAGAAATATAATACTCTTAGTATCTCTCATTTTCTAATACCTGCAATACTTTTGTGGTGGTAGTACAAAACTAAACAGTGTGATATTTTGCACTCACTTCGCCCTCGATCTTAGCAAAGGTTATCTCTCTAACTTTTGTCTATTTATAACACGTTATCAGCACGACTCTCTAACCATTTCTCATTTCTTTTCGCCGAAAGAAAATATAAAAAAATAAAAAATGTTTCCTCTAAGGATTTTACTATTCTTCTTCTTCCTCTGCCTTAACTGCTGGATATACCCTCACGAAGAACTATTTGCACCATGCTTGCTTTTAGTTCTTAACATAACAGTTACTTATATCTTTGATTTCTTGTTTGGTATAGCCCCTGACTACTAACCCAGTGTTTATTTATGCAATCCAAGATGGTGCGGTATCATCGCCTATCTTGGACTGCATATCTAATTTTACTGCAAATTTTAGGTGGAGTGGCATAATCACCCATTTTACCCTGCATATTTAAATTTACCTACTATTTAATTTTATTGCAATTTTAGGTGGTGTGGAATAATCACCCACCCTGCCCTGCATATTTAATTTTTCTGCTGCTGGAGTGGTGCAGTATAATCGCCTACTCTGCTTACTGCAATTTTAGGTGGAGTGGAATAATCATCCACCTTGCTTTGCATATTTAAATTTTTATGCTGCTTAAATGGTGCGAAATAATCGCCCATCCTATATTATTTCAATAAGAATGGTGCAGTACAATCGCCCTCCTCATTCATCATGTAAATCTCCAGCCTGAAGTTTCGAGTGCTTATCATTTTGGCCTGAAGATCAAAATGAAAAATTTATAAGAACCAGAAGTTCTAACAATATGTTCCTCCAGAATACATATTATTGTAAGCTCTTACACACCTCATTTTTCTTTCAGAAAATAAAATGTCAAACTTGGAAAAACTTGATTTTGTGGCCCTGGATATTATTGGAAAGAACTATCTTACCTGGGTAGTGGATGCCAAGATCCATCTGGAGGCAGGAAATCTTGGGGAAACCATTAAGGAGGATAACAGTGCATCCTCTCAAGATCGGGCGAAGGCCATGATCTTTATTCGTCGCCATCTTGATGAGGGACTGAAGAGTGAGTACCTCACAGTTGAAGATCCATTAACACTCTGGAAGGCACTAAAAAATAGATACAATCACCAGAAAACGGTGATCCTTCCAAGGGCACGGTATGAGTGGGCACACCTAAGGATCCAAGATTTTAAGACGGTGGCTGAATACAATTCTGCAATGTTCAGAATTAGCTCCCAGTTGAAGCTATGTGGAGAAATTATAACTGAGGAAGATATGCTGGAAAAAACCTTCAGCACCTTTCATGCCTCCAACGTGCTTCTGCAGCAGTATAGAGAAAAAAGCTTTACTGAGTACAACTAGCTAATATATGTACTCCTTGTAGCCGACCTACTGGATCAGCACCATTCCCAGAAGTGAATGTTGTTTCCCTTGAAAGAAATACCACATCCTTTCGTGGAAATAATTACAAACGAGGAAATAGCCACAAGAGAGGCCGGTGGAATGGGAAAAGAAATAACCATGGTGTCCAATTTCATAACCAGGTTCCATGGCATAATTCAAGCCCGAGCTTTAAGAATGCAAATCGCCAGAATGGCAAAGCTCACATGAACACTCCTAGAAATCCTGAAGGAGTTTTCCATAGGTGTGGTGGCAATGGGCACTGGGCACAAACCTGTCGTACCTCAAAACATCTGGTGGATCTGTATCAAGCCTCCCTCAAGGAGAAGGGTGTCGAGACCAATTTCAACCAGGCTCAACCAATGGAAATACCTGATCCAGTGTCCAATTTATCAGGACAGTTGAACACAACCCGCACGGATGTTTCAGACTTTATTAGTGAAAGAGGGAATGAAGTTTATGGGTCCGATTGAATTTTTTATGTTTAATGTACTCTTGTTATTTGTGCTTGTGGTTTAATGCTCGCATTTTCAATTCAATAAAAGTAGTATTCCAGTATGAATAAACTGCTTTTAACTTTAATTTATTTACTCAGAGAACATGGATAAAAATTATGGTTATTCTCAAAATAAGAGCAATGGCGGAGACCTTTCTCTTGCAGACAGCGCAACCACGCATTCAATACTTCAAGATCGAAAGTATTTCTCGAACTTGGTACTTGCAAAAGTAAATGTAACAACAATATCAGGGCCATCAGATGTAATTGAAGGCTCAAGAAAAGCTCAGATCATGTTACCAAATGGAACAATATTGTCCATACAAAATGCGTTGTACGCTACTCGATCCACTCGAAATTTGTTGAGTTTTAAAGATATACGTCTAAATGGATACCACATTGAAGCGAAAAGTGCAGAAAATGTGGAATATTTATGCATTACCTCCAATGATACCCAGAAGCGTATATTGGAGAAGTTGCGTGATTTATTGAGTGGATTGTATTATACATACATAAAGACAATTGAGGCATATACTATCATGAACCAGAAGTTCATGGACTCAAAAGTTTACATGCTTTGGCATGATCGTCTGGGTCATCCAGGATCCACCATGATGCGTAGGATCATTACCAACTCTAATGGACATCCATTATTGAGCAGACACATTGCTATCTCAAATGATAACCCTTGTAAAGCTTGTTGTCAAGGGAAGTTGGCAACTAGACCATCACAACTAAATGTTGATGATGAATCCCCATCATTTTTGCAAAGGATTCAAGGGGATATTTGTGGGCCTATTCAACCACCTTGTGGACCATTTCGATATTTTATGGTTTTGGTTGATGCATCTACCCGATGGTTGCATGTTTGCCTATTGTCTACTCGAAATATAGCTTTTGCGAGACTTCTTACTCAGATAATTAAGTTGCGAGCACATTTCCTAGATCACCCCATTAAGTCAATCCGACTTGATAATGCTGGTGAATTTACATCTCAAACCTTTGGTGATTACTGCATGGCACTGGGCATTGATGTTGAACACCCTGTTCCTCATGTCCATACTCAAAATGGTTTAGCAGAGGCATTTATCAAGCGGCTTCAATTAATAGCCCGCACTCTGCTCATGAAAACGAAATTACCAGTCTCTGCATAGGGACATACCATCTTACATGCTGCGTCATTAGTTCGACTAAGTGTAAAACCCCGAAAATGTATATTTAGTTATTGAGTTTTTAAAGGTTTAGTTAAAGTGGGTGTGTAGAAAAAAAAAAGAAAAAAAAAACAAAAGAATGGGAAAGCACGTGAGCGTGTGGATTAAGATGACCCTTTCATCTTTTTTGGTTATTCGGTGCACTGTTTCTAAAATGGGCAGAAAGAAAGAACCTCAGCCATGGGTTCTCTTTGGGTGTCGAAGAAGGAAAAATGCATTGGTTTATTTTTAGACCTCCGATTTATAATTCGTTTTCACCTCTGGAATCACAATGTCGAGCTCTACGAACGAAGGTGAGAATTCAAAGCTTATTTGTAGATTCGAAATTATATTTTAGTTGGGGATTTCAAGGTAATAACTTTGAAAATTCATGTTTGAAGTGCTATATGGTTGAAATGAGAGTTTTGGGAAGTCTCAAGGCTGGTCGAACAACACAATTGAAGAAGACTGAGGTAAAATTTCACTTGATTTGGAGTTATGGAATTCAATTGTGCATTTGTTGTTTGATGGCATTTGGTATATGGCTCTTGAATGGATTTCATGGAGAAGGTGAATTAAATTGGGATTTATGTGAATACATATTGGATTGGTTATTTTGGGGTTATACATGCACTGTGCAGATGAAATTGAGATGTGTTGGTTTATGTTGGTGCATGCAAATTGTGTATTGATATGTTCTTTTTCAGA
>JADOBS010301432.1:0-12107 GCA_015708375.1 Cydonia oblonga
CCACCATAAATTGGTTTTGCTTCACACTGTTTTGATCAAAAGTGTGTGAAGCTTTTGAAAATTGTAGTTGCCCTCCATTGATGAAGCTTTTGTGATGCATCTTTGTAGATGAAGCTTTGTAGGGAAATAATGATATGCAAAATATGTTATGCCAAATATATCTCAACATAATCACATCAGTAATTCAGGTGAAATAAACTCATAAGAGATAATAACAAGTCAGCCGAGTGGCCTGCACGGCTGAATCTATAACTCATAATTAATCTCAAACATATCACATCATAATATATCATGCACACGAGTCAAAACCACCTCAAGTGGTATGTACGACAAGCCTGGGTGTAAAATAATTATGCTTTAGTGCTACAATCACGTGAAGACTGTGCAAATGATTGCGAGTCACCTGCGAGTCGGAACCACCTATAGTGGTATGTACGACAAGCATGTGCACCTAACTTGGATCCAAGGTGAGCATATGGTACGGGAGGTGAACATCACGTGAAAGACTGTGCCCTAACCATGGTGGGAGCACTAACACCGGGGTGCAGTTTTATGAACTCTCAATGTATCTCAGTGGCATGTTTATCTGCTAAACTCTTCTGGCGATCCTGGGCCACTTTCAGGTTAGCCTTAATCACCTGAACATTTTGAGTAGTCTCCTCTACTATCTTAGAGCCCACCAACATTCTCACCAACCTCCGACCAATATAAAGGTGTACAACAAGATTTCCCATAAAGTGCCTCAAATGATGACATACCAATGCTTGAATGAAAGCTGTTGTTGTACGCAAATTCCATTAAACCCAATCTCTTATGCCAAGCGTCACCAAACTGTAGTACCAAATATCTCAGCATATCCTCTAATGTCTGAATCGTCCTCTCTGATTGATTGTCTGTTTGAGGATGATATGTTGTATTGTAAAGTAATCTCTAACCAAGAGCTTCCTGAAAAGCTACCCAGAACTTAGAAGTAAATCTAGGATCACGATCCGAGATAATACTTATTGGAACTCCATGATACTTCACAATCTTCGATATGAACAATTCTGCTAATCGACTTAAATAATACTTCTCCCTCACAGGAATAAACTATGTAGACTTAGTAAACCGATCAACAATCACCCAAATTCCATCATAGCCATTCAGTGTACGAGTAAGCTTGTACACAAAATTCATAGTAATATTTTCCCATTTCCACTGTGGAACGGGAAGTGGATGCATCAATCCAAAAGGCTTCTTTCTCTCTGCTTTAACCTGCTGACAAATGATGCACCTACTCATATATTCAGCAATTTTTCTTTTCATACCCGGCCAATAATAAAAATAGTCGAATGGTATGATACATTTTAGTACCTCCTAGATGCATCGCATAAGCTGAAATATGTGCTTCATCAAGAATTGCCTTTTTTTAATTCCATATTATTAGGTGCAAACATTCTTCCTTCTTGCATAAGCATGTCATCTGATTCTCTAACTCTGAAGTCTTTCTTCTTGCCTTTCTTCCTTGCTTCAATTATTTCTTGGGTTTCCTCATCATTTATCTGGGCGTCGAGTACTAGATCCACTAAAATTGGCCTAACTTGAAAATTAGCAAGGCTTCTTCTCGTTCTTCCGCCGCTAATTTCACTCCAGTAGACCTCAAATCAGCAAGAAAAGGAACATGACATGCATAAATAGCATGAAGTCTAACTGGAGTCTTTCTACTGTGTGCATCAGCTACCACATTTGCACGACCATGGTGATACTCAATCGTGCGATCATAATCACTAAGCAATTCAATCCATCTTCGTTGCCAAAGATTAAGATCCCTCTAAGTGAAGATATACTGAAGACTCTTATGATCCGAATAAATCTTACATTTCTTACCATAAAGATCATGTCTCCAAATCTTCAAAGCAAAGATGATAGCTGCTAATTCCAGATCATGAGTAAGGTAATTCATCTCATGAGGCTTCAATTGCTGTGAAGCATAAACAATCACCCTATCATGTTGCATCAACACACATCCCATGCCATTCAAAGAAGCATCACTGTAGACTTCAAAATTTCAACTATCATCTGGGAGTGCTAAAACAGGTGCATGAGTGAGATAATACTTCAACTGCTGAAAACTTTGCTCACAATTATCATCCCACTCAAACTTAACCTCTTTTCTAGTCAACCTCGTTAATGACAAAGCAATAACTGAAAAATCTTTAACAAGCCGTCTATAATATCCTGCTAACCCAAGAAAACTCCGTACCTTAGTAACGGTTCGAGGTTGTTCCCAATTCTCCACCGCTGCAACCTTTTGAGAATCTACCTGAAGACCTTGAGCAGATATCACATGTCCCAAAAATGCCACTTGATTCAACCAAAATTGGCATTTACTCAACTTAGCATATAATCTATGCTCCCTCAATCTCTTCAACACCAAAGTAAGATGTCGAATATGCTCTGATTTAGACTTAGAGTAAACCAGAATATCATCAATAAAACCAATGACAAACCTGTCTATATATGGCTGGAATACTCGATTCATCAAATCCATGAAAGCAGCATGTGCATTAGTGAACCCAAACGGCATCACCAAAAATTCATAATGCCCATATCGAGTTCTGAAAGCTGTTTTAGGGACATCTTCATTTCCGATCTTCAACTGATAATACCTATACCTCAAATCAATTTTAGAGAACACACAGACACCTCGAAGTTGATCAAACAAATCGTCTATACGAGGCAATGGATAACGGTTTCTAATCGTTACCTGATTCAATTGCCTATAATCAATGCATAATCTCAGGGTCCCGTCTTTCTTTCTCACAAACAAAACTGGAGCTCCCCAAGGTGAAGTACTAGACTGAATAAAACCTTTATCCACTAATTCCTACAACTGGATTTTCAATTCCCTCAACTCAGCATGAGCCATTCTATATGGAGTCAAAGATATAGGATTCGTACCTGGAAGTAAATCAATAGTGAACTCTACATCTCGGTCTGGCGGCAATCCAGGTAAATCATCAGGGAATACATCAGGAAAGTGCTTGACTACTCCAATCTCCTCTATACTACTAGGAGCAACATCATTCAACACCACATGAGCTAAATATCCCTGGCAACCTTTCGATAACAACCTTTTTACTTTCATGATAGAAATAACACCATGCATCACCCCACTTCGTTCGCCCACAAAAGTAACCTCAAGTAATCCAGGGCGATGGAAAGTAATTGATTTCCCGTAGCAATCAATATTGGCACAATTATAATGCAACCAATCGGTGCCTAAAATCACATCAAAATCCACAATATCTAACGAGATAAGATTAGCTGGCATAACTACATCTTCCACCATCATTGGATACCCTGGATACACATAATCCACATAACATCTCTCCCCTCTAGGCATAACAAACTCTAAATCATACCTTAGATGTGTAGGATGAGGTTGCGTCACTTAAGCAAATGAATGAGAAATAACAGAATGTGTAGCACCACAATCAATCAAAACTCTAGCAAAGTGACCAAGAATATTTAACGTACCCATAATCAAGTCCGGATGACTCTGAGCATCTTGTAGAGTGATATGATTAATACGTCCCTGGGCTTGCTGTCGTCCACCACGACCTCGATTAGCTTGATTACCTCGCCCCTGCAAGCCTCGCCCCTAACTAGGCTGACCAAACTGCCTTGAAGATCCCGCACTACTTGAAGCAATCTCAACCTGCTGGGGTTGTCATCCTTGATACCACTGAGTTCCACCTGCTGGAATGGAAGGATACGGCTTATACCCTTCAGGATGCTGAGAATACCCACTCTGGTAATAACGATCCTGGGAATACTGATATTGTCCTGAAGCATAAGGAGCGGCATCACCCTGATAATGATAAGCACCACTTCGACCCATCTGACCATAACCACTAAATCCAGGAGCCTGCTGGACTGGTGGTGGTGGTGGCATAGAAGGCTACTAAGGCCTCTGCTAACTCTGAGGACAATTTACAACTCTATGTCCTATTTGTCCACACGTAAAACATCGACTGCTATCTCGCCTACACTTTTCAAAATGCCTATTATTACACATGCGACACAAAGGTGCACTTCATCTACCAGAATCTCCCTGTCTCTGGAATCTAGGGCCCCCTGAAAACCTACCACCTTTCCTCTGACCAGTGGCACTATAACTTCTGCTGGAAGAACTAGAACTAGCTCCACTTCTCTTGAAGCTTTGCGTCTTGCGGGGTCCTTGAGATGATTGCCCTTTACATTTATCATCTTTCTTCTGATTCCTATTCTTCTCTTCTTCTTCTTCACTCTCATTAGGCATATTCTCTGAATCATCAATCCTCAATAAAATCTCGTAGAACTCCTGATAAGTAGCACAATGAGGAGCAATCGCCATAGAACGCCATTTCTTTTTAGTACCCAGCCTAAAGCTAGGAAACATCTCAACCGGATTTGCAGCAACCTCTGGATCATAGCGAGACAAGTCAGTGAATTTCCTATAATACCCATTCGTTGTTATTTTCCTCTGGATCAATATAAGCTGGAGGAATAAAACTCTTATGAAACAACTGCTTAAATAATTCCCAGTCAGCAACTTCCTCTGGTGTCATCGGATAAGACTCATGTCTCCACCAGGATGCAGGTTCCAGACCCAGAAACCAGGTAGTCGTCTCGACCCATCTCTCAGGAGGAAGATTTCCCTGACTCTGCATTACTCGAAAAGTTTTTTCCATATGATTGAGCCATTTCTCTGCTCCTTCAGGTCCTTCATTTCCATGAAATGATTTAGCTTCAAATTATACACAGTCTCAAGAGGAGTCCTCTGGGGAGGACGAAGAGAAGTCTGAATAGCATGAGTAATAGCTTCTCCTAATTGAGTTATATCAAGGAAACTAGGCTCAGAAGAAGGACGTGAATCTCTACGAGGCGGCATACTTATGACATAAGATACCAAGATAATTAGAAGATTTACAAAATATGCAGGACTGCAAACCTAGGGTCTGATACCAAACTGACACACCCCGACCTAGATCGAGGCATGCTGGCCGTCACAAGAGCGTGACGTAACCATAAGCACAGTGCGGAAGCAATAAAGATATAGAGAAATATGAATAAATAAAAGGGAGTTTTAACAAAAAGCCTACGGTACTGTTCACTTTAACGAAAAACCACATTTTTACACTAAAAAGTCAAACCTGGTACTATTCACTTTACCCTTTATTTTGTCCTTCGTAAACTCAAAGTTTTCAAAGCTTTTTCATTAGTTTTCCTTAAATAAAAACCAAGTTAAATAGAAAACTAGTGAAGATAAGGTGCTAGTGCGAGTTTAAGTGTGAAATACACACAACCAGAGCATAAATAAGTCTAGGTGCAGTCAAGCAGGACAATTACTAGATTACAACACCCAAAGGCGTAACGTACATAGGTGAAAATCTGTCAGAACCTCTGTCAAGTCCTCGTGATCCACCAACAAGTAATCTCACTTAAAACCTGAAAGGGTGCAAAACAGAAAGTGTGAATGGGCAAAAACAAAGCTTTTCAAATCATTTCATTTCTCAAATGTTCTAACCCCTCGTCGTAAAACCTGTATACTTTCCCAGAAAATATATAATACTATACATATCTCAAAACCATGCTCAGAAATAATGATATGCAAAGTATGCCATGCCAAATATATCTCAACATAATCACATCAGTAATTCAGGTGAAATAAACTCATAAGATATAATAACAAGTCAGCCGAGTGGTCTGCACGACTGAATCTATAGCTCATAATTAATCTCAAACATATCACATCATAATATATCCTGCACACGAGTCGGAACCACCTCAAGTGGTATGTACGACAAGCCTGGGTGTAAAATAATTATGCTCTAGTGCTACAATCAAGTGAAGACTATGCAAATGATTGTGGGTCACCTACGAGTCGGAACCACCTATAGTGGTCTATACGACAAGCATGCGCACCTAACTTGGATCCAAGGTGAGCATATGGTGCGGGAAGTGAACATCACGTGAAAGACTGTGCCCTAACCATGGTGGGAGCATTAACACCGGGGTGCAGGTTTATAAGCTCTCAATGCATCTCACGCAATCATAAATCCACAGAACCAATCTATAACTCACCTGATACTTACCTGTGCGTCCACAACACCAATTATATTGATATGCAACTACGAATGCATGAGCAAAATAGATATAAACTTTGCATGGCATTTCATATCACCTAATCATTCAAAGTCATTTTCTGGGATAAACATCAGTATATAGGTATATATTGAAAACCAAAAGCCCACTCACTGATAAGTCGAAGGGTCTTAGCCCCCGAGCCTCGATTGATGGCGCTCGTCCTCAGGATAGGTCTCATCTATATGTAAAATAATTAAATAAATGTTATTTAAAGCACATAAATGAAACTAGCTAATAACTTCTCATACGTTGCTCAAATGGGGTAAATGAATATACTACCATGACCTACACAACCTCACGAGCATCCCCATATTTTTAGAATAATTTTTCATGATCCCACGCACCCTCACGCGCCGGCCAAACGCGTGGCCCAAGCGCAGGCACGTGCCTGGCATACTGACGGAATAGTTAACGCCGTAAGGAATTTGGAAAATATCTGACACTGTTAGAACAAGCATATTCTGTTGGAAGATACCTGACGCCGTTAGAATATTCCGTTAAACTTAATGGAATATTCTCTCTTCTTCTTCCTTCGGACTCCGGTGGTCGTTGTCGTCGTCGGAATTTGGAAAATCTTCGAACCTTTATATCTCGGCCAATTCTCAACCAAATTCAATGAAATTTTCACCAAAATGAAGCTTGTAACTAGCAGAATAAACCATTACCAATTTCAAGCTCCAAAAATCATGGGATCACGCCGGAGGAAACTCGATAATCTGGCCAAAAATTGAAACTCGTCATTCTCCACTTCCCGACGTCCAATTCACTTGGTTTTTCTTCTCCGAGCTTCGTGAGGATGATCCAAAGCTCCCTCTGTCCTTAAAAACTCCTAAAAACCTCACGATTATGAGTGCATGAACAGTGCATGAAATCAGCATTCATGGTTCCACGGGAAAACAAGGGTTTCACATCTTGAAAATAGTATATATGAACTCATAAGCTTGCAAGGAGTTCGAAAATTACCTTCTTTATGTCGATCCGTGCGTGAAAGGTTGAGTTTAGTGTTCGTCCGTACAATTGTATGGATTTTCTAAAAAAATCCAAGAGGGAGGGGAGAGATAGCACGGGTGCGGTGTGTGGGTGTGTGTGGTCCTCACATAGTCACCATCCAACAACACTTTAGATCCATTAGTTCCTAAAACCTAGGAAAATTAGAATTAGTCCAAATAAAACTTGAACCTAAATCACACCACCACATGACTCAATTTAACGTCCAAGGTTATAATGGTAACTTCACGCCTAAAAATATAATATTTCGGGACGAGCTGTGACATTTTGTTTATTAATATTTTTATATAAGTTTCATTTTCAGACTCTCCTTTTTATTTTTATTTTTTCCTTATGCTTTTAGGCTCTTTTTGACTTTTAATTTTTTTTTAAAAAACAAAATTATGTCGCACATTTGGAAAAACCTTTGCAACGGTAGCTTTCCTGGCTTATCTTGATCAATTAACATTGCAGAATGAGGTCCTCCACCCATTGCTCTAACCCATTTTTCCATCAACCAAATAAAGGGTTAATTACACTAATACCGAGTTTTCACAAAACCCCCTCACGTTTGAGACATTACACTAGCACCTCCTCACGTTTTAATTCACTTTCAACCTCTTCAATCAAAATTCTGTTAATAAATTGACAACTTTACCCTTATGCTAATTACTTAAACAATAAAAAAAACATCTTTACAATTATATAAAAACAATATTTAGAAATTTAAATCTAAGATTTCAAAACGCAAAGAGCATAATCTGGCAGTTCGATCGTCATCTCTCTCCGTTCAAAAGATAGCAATTTCAGTTCTGAGGAATAGTTACAGATAGGGCTTTCATTTGCAGTCAGAGTATGCCGACAACGGCGTACAAAGGTGATGTTGGAGACTGATGGGAATTGCTCCAACGATGGGTCCTTATGGAGGGGAGTACAAGGGAGATTTTGGAGACAGTTCACGCTTCTTGTACTCGGCTCCAAGAGATGAAGCACTCTCAAAAATAATTTTCTATTCGCTTACTTTGTCCAACTGCAAATATCGGAGGTGTGCTTGGAAAGGGTGGTATCCCATAATTAACCAAATCAGACAGGTTTCGGGGCTATCATTAAAGTCGATGGTTGAGCTACTGAAGGAGATGATTACTTAATACTGTATCAGCAAATGAGTTATTTGAAGACATATTCTCAGCATCTGTAGAAGCAGCAGTCGGTTTGCAACCCAGATGCAGTGAAAATTCAGGAATTCTCTCATCACAAGATTCACAACCAGCCTACTTATTCCAACCTCACGATTGGCTGCCTAATTGTATCTGAGATGAGCAAACCAATTTTTCTTACCAATCACAAAAACTAGTATCAAGTTAAAGAATAAAAAATAAAATAGTGAAATTGTTTGATATTTAATTTAATTTTTAAATATATTTAATAATTATAAAGATTTTTTATATTGTTTAAATAATTAGTTATAAGGGTAAAGTTGTCAATTTATTAGCACAACTTTAACTGCAGGGGTTATGTAAAAGTGAATTAAAACATGAGGGGTATTTGTGTAATGTCTCAAACATGAGGGGGTTTTGTGAAAACTCGATAAACTTCAGGGGGTGTTAGTGTAATTAACCCACCAAATAAATGTTGAAGAAGTTTCATCCGCAAGTACTGCACATCTAGGCAAAATAGATTGAAAATGATTATTTACTCCAATAAAAGGAGCAAAAGGCATTTTTTAAATTTATTTATGGTATATGTAATATCAAAAGATATGACATCTCCAAAAATCTTGTAATCCTCTGAGAGAGCCTAAAATCAGAAGGAAGAAAAAGAGTCCAAAAAAATGAAATTTGTATAAAAAAAATATTAATAATTAAAATAATTAGATTTGTCAAATTTGATAGATAATTTAATGATTTGGTTGATATATGAGTAGGGATGGCAACGAGTCGGTTTAGAGACGGAAAAGCTATATCCATCACCATAGCCATGAAAACTAATCTATAACCGCAAATTAATTATTGGGGATAATTCATAATCATATCCATCGGGTAATAGATTCTTTATTGGTTAACGATTATATCCAACTTCGTGAATACTAAAAAATATATTTGTTCTATTGACGCATTATAATATAATAGATTCTAATTTCATCATTATAATAGATACATTAATGGTGTGTGTTGATGTTTGATCTCTCCTGTAAGCACCATTATCTCTCCCACAAAATGCAACTTTCGTTCTCAAGGTAATGGGTTCGGTGAATATACATACTATATGTATTATATGTAAAAAAAAAAAAAAAAAGAATAGACACACACACACACACATATACAATATGTATTAATCGGGTCGAATTTGGGGACATGGATCAGGGACCCCTATAATCATAATCGAATAGTAATTTTGGTTTTCCCCATATCCGAAATATAACCGAATTTTCATCCCAAATCTATTCCATTCGGGTGGTTATCCACAGTTATTGGGTTTAACGGTTTGAATTGCCATCCTTACATATGAGATTTAACTAGGGGCATTTGTGGAAAGAGAAAAAAGAAATTTTAAATACAATTAATACATAACTTGAGTGTAAGATAAATCCACATGGCATCCATTGAGTGGGAAAGGCAAATAGGAGAAAGCAAGTGGAGAAGGTTGCTAGCATTCCTCTTTTTTTTTTTTCTTTCTTTTTCATTCTTCTCTCTTTAGCTGCCATAAATCACTGGAATCTTAGACAGTTGGATATTAAAAATGCTTTTCTTCATGGAGATTTGTAAGAGGAGGTATACATGAAGCAACCTTAGGGCCTTGTCAATGCATCTCATCCTACACATGTCGGCAAGCTAGTAAAATCATTGTATTAATTGAAACAAACTCCAAGAGCTTAGAAGTTGAAATTTAAAAGTTACTTAGGAGCATTACAGTTATGTGCTTCACCTTCACATACTAGCTTGTTTGTCAAGAAAGGTGGACTAGATATGAACATCCTATTATTATATGTTGATGTATTATTTTAACTGGTCCAGATGTTGTGAGGATACAAAGAGTTATAAAAGAATTGTATAAGGTATTTGACTTAAAAGACATGGGACATCTCACATATTTTTTTGGGTTTACAGATCAATTACAAGGAAACTTCACTATCAAATGCAAACCTCACTATCAAATGCTACATTCAGAAGGCAACTTGTTAACTACTTTATATAGAAGTATAGTAGGTTCTTTACAATATTTGACCTTTATTAGGCCATATATTGCCTAGGCAGTAAATACAGTGTATCAGCACATGTCTTCACCAACTGAATTTCATTTTGGAGCTGTCAAAAGAATCCTTAGGTATCTACAAGAGACAATGAACACTGGAGTGTTATATTCTGCAAACACATTACCTCAGTTAAATGCTTTTTCAGACTCTGATTAGGTAGCTCATTTGAACACAAGAAGATTAGTCACTGGCTATGTAGTTTTTCTGGGAAACAATCCTGTCTCATGGCAATCTAAGAAGCAAAACTCAGTGTCTAGAAGCTCCACTGAGGCTAAATACAAAGTTTTAGCACACACTGCTGCAGATATAGCTTGGGTGAGGAACATTTTGAAAGATTTGGGTGTACTTTTGTCTAATCCACTAAGCATTCACTGTGACAATATGTCAGCAATTGCACTAAGTGTAAATCCAATTTTCCATTCAAAAATAAAACATCTTGACACAAATTACCAGTTTGTGAGAGAACAAGTTCAACAAGGAGATTTGGAGGTGTCATACATTCCAACTACAGATCATACTGCAAACATTTTGACAAATGGATTACACAATCCTTCATTTGTCTGCTACAATCTCAAACTAGAGAACTCTAGTTGAGATTGAGGGGGATGTTGAATATAGTTAACTTTGCCAGATCATCATTGGAGTGCCATGTCAGCAATAGTTGTTAAAAATCTGTTAGAAGTTTGTTAGAGAGGTTAGAGGTCTGGTATTTTGGTCAAAGGTGAAAGCTTAGGAGCTAAGCCACTGGAGCTCTATATAACAAACCATTGATGTATTCTGTATTCATTCAAGTTCATCAGTAGAAAAGTTTACATTCATTTCTCTGTTTTCTCTCTACTTGAATCGTAACATACATATAAACAAATGAAAACAAGACTCAAAATATAGCTGATTGGTATGAGCTTCCATGAGACAGGATATTCATAAATACTTTGAGCATGTTGTGTAGTACTACGTAGGCTGGATTCGAGGGTAATGTTAATCATTTATCCATGGAAATTGAATAAGTTTCTTATTCAATACATAATTCAATAATCTTACCAAACTAATCTTAATATCCATGGAAATTGGAAAAGTGTCTCTCATCAACTAATAGACAGTTCCCTTCGTGAGGATTGGGACATGTGAAGGGAATGCAAGTTCCTATGAAAACAACTTTACTTCCCCGGAAGTTAATTACTTAATTAACTCCATATATATATAGTCATGAAGGAGAGCTGTCCAGAAATTCAATGATACATATCGCGAGAGCTGCACGTCATGAACTAGTCCTAAAAATGATCAACTTATAACGTTGAAGTTTCAAAGTTGTATAGTATGGGGCTCGTCGATCGTTGTCGGCATTCTTTGCTGCTAACCCCGACTGCGAAGCAGAGAGAGTGGTACGGTGGGGGACCTGTATCTAAATTGCTCGGGATTTTATGCTCCAAAGACACAGATGGTCATTGTATGGTTTAACAAGGAAGGTCTCTGAACTTTGTACCGGGACCATCTATTCCAAAGTAGCTAGTTTTATGAGTTTGTGTATTACTGCATGCATGGTACGTACGGGTTGTCATCGAGAGCTTTGAAATGCAACATGACATGGTGGCAACACGTATAGCTAACCTAGCTTGATTATCCAATTATCCAGTTACATAATATATATATATATATATATATATATATATATATATATATATTATAATTATAATTC
>JADOBS010301433.1:0-12108 GCA_015708375.1 Cydonia oblonga
AAATTAGAAAGAAAAAGATAAATAATTAAAAAATCAAAATATAATTAATAAATGAGGTTATTAATGTATCAAGGGACTAAAATTAGATTTTGATCTTACTCATGGTTTTAATCTAAAAGTCATCTTTGTCAAGGATTAAAATGAAGTTTTCTAAAGAAATTAATATATGGGTACAAATTAAAACTAAAAAGAAAATTGATACAAATTAAAAAAGGGTTGTAAATTAAAAATGGGTATAAACTAAAAATAAAAATATATGATAAAAAATTTAGCCATAAATATAAATATACTAATTGTAACATTTTTAACATTAAATGAATATATTTAGAAATAAAAAAATATTTTATTATTGAAATAATTAATGATGTTATTAATACCAAGGACCTTGATCAAAAAATGAAAGGGAATAAGGTTTTAATCAAAGGAGTAGCAAAAGAAAGGATGGGAACCTAATTTATAAGTGACATTACTATTCACCCTATAGTGTACTTGTACATGTTCACATGTTATTCACCCTATAGTGTACTTTTGCTCAATGGATACAAAATGGTTTAACCTCCACGCACGCAAAATAAGACGTGCTCGACGCAAGAAAAACGAGGTAGGATACTGGCACACAAAACGAGGCAGGTTCCATGCATGAAAAATGAGTAGAACTTTTAGCGCAAAAAACGAGACAAGCTTCTCACACATAAGACGAGGCACACAAAACAATATGAGCTTCGTCACGCAAACTGAGGCAGGCTTGACGAACGAAAAATAAGGCATGTAAACCAAGGCGGGTTGTGCACGAAAACCAATAGTGGAGCATATATAAGCCGCTATTAATATGGAGGTTGGGTGTAGCTTTAATCTCATGGGTGAACCATTGTCACCCATACGAACCACTAGTGTCAGGCACTAACGAAACCATAGAGGGACAATGAGGGGTGGCTGCCCTTCTACTTGCCGAAGATCCTTCCTACAACTCAAGTTTCCGCACCTCTCCTCTAGTCTTGCTGATCTAGTGCTCAGTTGCTACACTGGTTTTCTACAGCGGGGCTATGGCATTGCTACGTTCTTTTTTTTTTCTTTTTTTTTTTCAAAAAACCCAGGCCAAACAACATCTCTTTTGGCTGGGAAAAAAACAAAAAAATTCAAATGAAAATGAGTAAACGACGTCATTTCATTTCAAAAATAATAATTAATAAACTAACTAGCAAGGGACAACTCATCCTTAGTGTACACATAGCTACACGTAAGAAGATATTGAATGGGGGATGGGCTACCATGGGAGGACCAACTTCTGCATATTTTGTAGATAAGACTCTGTTTTGCAATTTTAACAGCTAAAATTCCATTTTAATTGTAGAATTTCTATCAAAAGATATATAAAGATGAGATGGTCAAGAAAGACAAAGCATCTGGGTAAGGAAGTGAGGTTGTGAATGGTAATTTAAAGGCTCTTTCTCTGGCTTCTGAGTTCTTCCTAATTCGGGTAGTGGAGAGGATGAGGGAAGGAGAGGCATACAAATAATTAATATATTTTTAAAGTTCTTGTGTACCCAAAACTACAATGTTAATGTTAAGAAGCAAGGACTACAAGTGTCAAGTGAGTGAGTCGTTAGGACTCGCTTTTGAGTGAGTCGATCTCCTTAACATTTTTTTCATAAGCTTTTTTGTTTTAACTCTAAATTTTATTATGCTTGAACTCACACGTTTGTGGTGATGAATACCATAAGATTATGGCAAGAAATGAGACCAAATACGAAATAAGTTCAACTGTCAATGTAGGATTTCACTTAGTCCAACAAGGGTACTTCGCACTTGAAAAATCAAAGCGCAAAGCTCCAAAACTCACAAACTTCCACCCCTTCACCCGACAATTCCTGACTTCGCCATTGGTGCCAAGGTAGGGGATTATAGGGTATAGGGTTTAGGGTTTAGTTTTAACCCCACAAGTCAACCATGGTTTGCCCTACGAACCATAGGTGATGCTGGTGGGGCATTTATCGGGGGTAGGGTTTAGTTTTAATATCATAGGTCGGCCATTATTGCCCGCACGAAGCATTGGTGCCTTGGGTAGGCATATGTAGGTTGCTGTCAATAAGGGGTAAGGTTTAATTTTAATCTCAATGGTCAACCATGGTTGGCAGGACGAAGCTTTGTTGCAAGAGGTGGACATTTACAAGCCACTATCAACCATGATAAAATTCACACTAAAGTCGTTATTTTTAACATAGTAACCCATTCTTAGAAACAATTTTCTCTACCGTGCCTTTCCTTGGCATGATGTGCCTTTGACTTATGTTACCTCAATCACTTCGTGGAAAACAACACTTTCAACAATCATTAATTATGTCACTTAGCACTACAGTCTACTGGTATTTCTCTTCACTCGTAAGTAAGAGGTCTTAGAATCAATTCTTGCCAAAAGCGCCACATTATTGCTAGCTCATTATAAGGCTAAAAAAAAAAACCATTAATTATCAGAAATTGTTTTGAACTTTTAAGAAAATGTCTTCTCAGGAAAAAAAATGAAGACTTGTCTTAGTTTCTCCATATGACTGAGTAAACATCTACAAGCTTTCCAAGTTCCACATCATCAAGGGCCATCCTTAAGAGTGAATTGCATTTGTAAAAGTTAGGACATGACCATCATTAAAATGGTAATATTCATTAGCGGGCACAATAGAATACAGTTAGTTGAGACGAGCCTCAATGTCTATGTAATGTAACTCTCAGAGAGACCTAAACGGCATGCAAGTCTTCCCTTCGAAAACTGAAAATTAAAAAAGAACAATGAGAAAAAAGCATAGTAATAGCACCTTCAGGAATCACCCATAGAATGACTTTCTCTTGAAACTGTTGCATATAAAGGTATTTAGAAATTTATAAAGGATAAACTTTTACACATGAACAAGATATTGCGGAAATATTGTACCATCATATTGCATACAAAAGTCAAGATCATCACAGCAGCAATTCACGAATGCGAACTGGCCTTTTAACTGCGTTTGTAAAGCCCTGCATACAGGAAAGGAAAAATTGCATTGTCAATATGTTCTATATTTCTCACAAATTTAAAGTCACTGGTAGTCTGGTAGAGTAAATGGGGTTGTGAATTCCCCCAGCGTATACATTTTCTACGCTGTGGCAAATAATATTCGACTACTTTAGCACCCAGCGAATTAAGGATGATACCGTCGTGTAGAAAAAATGGTAAACCAGTTATACATCTTTTATTAAATCTGGGAAATAAGACTGGAAGTACATTCAGACTTAGTTGAATGATTGATTAGGTGGGGTAGGACATGCATATATAACTGCGGCAATACTGCAGGTAATAAGAGTATAAATGAAGGTATCAGCTAGATCAGTTGGTAAACTCCATTCATATCGTACAGAAGACTGGAGAAAGGAGGGATGACCATAACATACATGCGATTGCATGTGGTACCTACACCCCCAGTTGGGATTTTCAGAGTTAGTTTAATGCATCACACGTGTGAAAGACATCAACCACTCAATATGTAGATGTAAGAACTAAGAACTGAATAACATGTAATTTTTGCATCCAAAAAATGAAGAAAAAGAAACGACGGATGATTTCGCACCTCGTTATATTTAAAAACTAGTGGCCGTGAATCTCTCTCTGCCGTTGCTTCCTTCTGAACAGCATCATCAGTCTTCTGAGTACCTTTGTTCAGCTTTCTAAATCTGATTTTTAATTGTAAAAGAGAGATCAGAACAAAAAAGGGTCACTGACAGCATATATGACAACCATGCATTATAGCATTCTTAGAGACCATGATCCCTTTTCACCACTAAAGACCAAAATAATATTTGTTCCATAAACAAGCCCTTGGTTATGAGTCTGTGTTGTGACATTTATCACGCAATTTATCACAACTGTGATGGGTAGTCGATTTGTGGAGAACAGATTTGGGGACTCGATTTGGGGGCATAAAACCACCGTATCAATCAGATCTCACTCAATACCTAACTTTAGTGATTACTAAAGATAAGTGAGAAAGACAAAGTCAAGTAGAGAATAAAAAAATAGTTATTACCTGTCAAAAAAACCAGAGGAACCATTAGAAGACCTCATACTTCCAGTAGAATTTAAGTTTGCCCTGGCTGTGGTAATTTTAGAGCTCAAGTTCAATGAAACACTTGAAGTACAGGGATTTGGCTGCCTTCCATTTGACATGTTTTCTGAGTTTCCAGCATTTACAGCACATTCACCTTCACAATAAGCTCTAGCAAATTGTAATCTACTAGTTTCTGCAACGAAAAGACCATGGTTTTCCTTGTTGCATCCAACTGTTGAATGCACAGATCTTCCAGCACTTGCTTGCAAGATCCTTTGCTTTTCAACCTGACACAAATTGATTTTAAGTTAAAAGAAGGGGTTGGGCCAGGGGGTTGATTGTCTGCAATGAGTGTAGTAACTTTCAAGAAAAAATATTTGCACACAAAAGTACTTTTCTTTTAGATTTAACAATGCATTTTATGACGACAGATTCCCTTAAATTGTCTGCTTAGGTAATAGGAAAATATGAGATGCATTAATCATAAACCTTAGAAGTGTTTAGATAAAGTACAAGAATCCTAATAATAAAGGGAAACTAATAAAACAAATAACTTAATATAGGAAACTAGATCACGCCCCTTCAATACTTAAGACCCAATATTCTAAATGTTTTAGAATCTCAATACCATACATTTTTGTCCTCCAACGTATAAATACGAGTAGTTACTAGTTCGTGAAAAAAGGAAGTTTATATTTTCTTCAGTGGCTTACTGGTTCGGAATATAAAGATTCTAAACTACGTCATGCACTGAAGGCACACCTTTAGATGACACTCACTAGACTTACTCACATCCTTAAAAGATGAATTTCATTTAGATTCAGTAATCCATTAGCTCTAGTTGAACAGAGTTTCTAAGAGAAGTCTGAGAGAGAGAGAGAGAGAGGTTTTGGAAATATATGCTAAGGTTTTATAAGACACCCCCTTCACCTAAACAATGAATTCACATGATAAGAGACACTAGCTGACTTAGTTCACCCTTTTCTGGCGATTAAGGATTTTTTATAGTTTTACATATAGTCTAATGAGCAGGAAAAACTAATACAAATTGCATCACTCACCTCATGCGTCAACACCTGCTTCATGGTTGAGTCGAGTAGATGATGACCAGATCTATAGCCCTGCTTGATCACAAGAAATAGAAATACGAGAAGAATCATAAAATGAAGCAAACTGCATAAAACAACTATAACCAACAACTCAAACCTTGAAGTTAATGAAGTCATTAATGGGGGGATCGAAAGAGAGTGATGAGGCATCAGCTGCTTCATGTCTGGGATTGCTAGGCAGAAGATCGGCCTTCAAGTTTCTATGTGCTATAGAATAGGAGACCATCGTGCTAACTAACTGAGCCAAATCATTCTTCTCCTTTTCTGATAGCAAGTGCAATGCCACCTGAGGAACATACCATACTATTTCATAAACAATCAAATGACTATAGCCACATCTTGGTAAGCGCATGCAAAGAGAGAGACCAAAAGATAGCAACAAATAGATCTATGACAAAAGAATAATGGGTAGCTTTCTCGTAAGAGAGATGTGTGTTGTTTCTAACAGCTGTGATTCTCAGGAAGGAACAATTACACTTTTAAGACAAATACAACTAAATTAGCATTTGAGAGAGAGAGAGAGAGATTAAAAACATAGTCTATGTGAGTTCACATAAATTTCCTTTCACAGTTCTTTTGCAGCGCAGATTAGCTTAACCCATGAAGGATGTATTCAACGTAGTCTGTGATTTCATATAAATTTCCTTTCACAGTTCTTTTGGAGCGCAGATTAATTTAACCCATAAAGGATGTAGTCAGAATATCTGTCTAAAAGTAAGCAAAAATATACAAGAAACAAACGAAATGGACCAAGTTGAGAAAAATGTAAACAAAAGTGTTTTATCTGCTCCAGAAATAATCCCTTAAGAAGGTTATCCAGAGGATTACATGTTATAGGCTAAAAATTCAGGAAAGAATATGACTAATAGATCAGGACAAAAACTATGTAATTTTATGGTGCCAAGTTCACCAAACTAAGTAAAGCCTTCTTTTAGTCTGGTAAACTATTTTATTTAGGTTCAAAAGTCAAACTATTACCTGTAGCTTTATTTTTCCATTACAAGGACTAAGAGTCTATGATATGTGATGTGATTGACATTTGCATTGAAATCTTGTAAAGACATGGTATTGGACCCATGCACCTTAAATGTCGATCACATATCTTAATCATAAATATAACATAAGAAAACAAATAAAAAACTTAAAGTATATTCTATTGGAATAAAATGATATCACACATTCTTTTCTTATAAAATAAATGACGAACACAAACAAAATATCTCAAAAGCATTGGCTGTCTGATAATCACTTGAACTAGCAGCATATGTAACTGCTACGTCTCTCACATATGAAACTGAAAATAAAGATCAACACACACACAACAAATGAAATATGGAACTGCCACCAAGAACCTCAAAGAAACAAGATAAGACGTGGCTAAGATGAACATTATTACCGGCCGTAGAGTTGGGGGTGACAGGATGTGTAACAGTAATGAAATTGAGTCTTCTACTAAGGACTTAATTGACAAATGTCTTGAAATGGATGGTGGAATTGTGTTGTACCAAGACCTCAAAGTTTCCACCTTTTCCATCAACACTGTGCGGTATCTGAATATGTATGGGATACAAATCAGTAAAAAAAAAATTGAAAAATAACTTTCATGACTTCAAGATCTAACAGGTTTGCAGGATACCTATGATACGATTTTGGCCACTCAATGTTTGCTCTCTGCACTTGGGCTACCAAACGATGTATAGTGATTGCAATAGCAGGCTGATAAACTCCATAATAGAAAAAAAGAGGAAAGAGTCAAAGAATAATGTAATTGAATTATTGAAACAAGTCGCAGCAAGTAGATATTCAAATATCCTTACCGTAAAGAGGCATGTGTTGTGTACGCATAATATATTTATGCATAAGGTCGGAGGCACCAAGACTGTTTAAGCATTTGACCTTCAGATAAGAGAAAATTGTATAACATCAACTGTCTTGTTTTAGCACATCACAGGTAATCAATATAGTCAAACCAGGCGGCTTACAGTCTTTTGTATCACTGGATCATGATAAGGGAGATGCAAAAAGTTTTCATGAAGACCATCTGCAATCAAATCATAGTCACCGCTGCAAATTTATTGAGTAGGTGAGGTAGACATTAGATATTTTAAACACTTGAACATATAATGTTTGCTGGAATTTACTACCTACCAGTTAGAAACGAGAGAATGCAAAAAGTCAAAATCATTTGACATAACTCCACAGCTACTATTGGTTGTTCTTTCCCTCTTCGTTTTTTTCTTTTGGAAGATCTAAAGAGAGTCGCATCTTCAAATATAAGGTTGTGAAAACTATGGATAAAGAATAAGACACACATCATCTAACTTACCGTTACACCTTACCTCTTTCCAGACATCAATCACACTTCTTGACATATCCTTTCGACCTACCACTTGAGAACCAATCTCCCACTGGAAAAGTATGAGTACAACGCAGTATTAACCACTCGCTTTTAAAGAAAATAATGCTCAGTTCTTCAAACAGAAACCAAACTGAGAACTCCACCATAAATAACTATCACCATTCACCAGGAACATAGGTAGTGGGAGGATGAGAAGAACCCCTAAAATATGGTGAGATGGTAGTTAGGGAAGCTCAAAGTAATCATAGGAGACATCCATGATTGTGACAAACTTGTTTCATGAAGAGATCCACGTTTTTACTCCATTTCTCCGAAAAGTTGTTAATGTGCTCAAACCTTAATAAATATTTTTAACTGGTCAATACTCGAAAACTTCAAATGGAACTGCTTTACTTGTCTAAACAAAACCATCCCAGACAAAGCTAATCTGATATTGTGAAGGCTGCTTTCTTAATTAAGGAATAGTCTGCAAAAGAGAGATAATTAGCCTTGCAGATTTCGGAGGAGCCTCCTGGATGTTCGCATTCGATTATTATGATGACTGAATGGGTCAATCACGGTATTATCTGATTGTCGTGTAGTTCCTCTGGGTTTTTGCTTCTTATATAACAAGAAAAAAATGGGGGGAAAACTCCGCAAAAGAAGGATCACATCAAACTCTTACCGCATTGAGTGTTTCCTTCTTCTTGTTGAGAAACTGAAGAGTGTTCAAGCATGAACGTATATCACATTCTGTAACATAAAGGTTGAAGTGAATGGAAAAGATCAAAGATTGAATAAATGAAGGGAAGTTTGAAATTAGTGCAAACTGGTATAAACCAAATTTCAGTCATAACATTAAGGAATGACAAAATTCCATTTTAAACTTAAAAACACAATTCGAACTTGTACACAACACATCTAGACTTTCCGTTATAGAATGGTTTGTACATTATGAATAACCAGATGAATTCAAATAAGGTCATTCTCAATAAAAGGGATGTACGACTCACCTGTATGCTCTGCAAGTGCAGTAAGTGCAATGGAACTTGTTTTCATTCCCTCCTTATTACATATATATTTAAGCCTGTAATACAACAACAAAATTTGAGGAACAATCTAACATAGGAAAGTAGCCACATATAAAAGGCATTTCTTTTGAATGAGACAATGTACTGCAAGTAACAAATAATTTACCAATCCCAAATATGGGTATGAACATATGTGATGTGATATCTATGTATAGTATGTTAAATTGCTAATAAATAATTTCTAATTTCTATTTAGGTTGTACAGTTCCAACACATAATTACTATTTCATAATAAACAGAGCAATTAGATCCCCTACTTATTTCATTTAAAGAACTTAATTTTCCCTGAACAAATAAAGAATACTGAGAAGTGAGAACAAGATTCATTTCCACATAAAGTGATACGTCACAAAGTAACAAACTATACCAGTATTGGAATTAACTCAAGCATGCACAAGTTACTCATCAATTGAGTGGGCTTATAAATCGCAATTTGCACGAAGTCATTCACTCACCATATTCACATTCTAACTTTTGATAGTTTACTATGTTGTCATTACACAAATGCATACGCTTCCCACATGATCCGTACATATAGATGTTTCAAAAAGTGATTTATTCACATTCTATGGATTTGAAGAACTTCCCTTTTCCAACAAATTTGATTGGCAGTTAAAGTTCCGGTTGTTATAAATTTGGTACCCTGCTAAAGGATAAACTCTATCCTCAATATGAGATTATTGATGAACAGATTTAATGCCACACAACTTTGGTTGGCTGGGGGATTCAAACAAACTTTGGCATTTGCGTGATATGGCAATAGTGGCTCTTCTCCCTGAACTATTATCGTAGAAGTTTCAACTATAAAAGAAATGATGTATAACCTTATGCAAAAAACATGAGCATATTCAATATTCAGATTCCAAAACACATCAAATTATGTTAAACCTTATAGAACAATTGATCCAGCAAAAAATCTTTAGACATCAATTTATATTTTTTAAACGTTACCTGCTCACCACTCGACTCACTGTTGGTTGTACAAAAACATGAACCCTGTAAAAGAATAAGTAGTATTATCAAGCAAATAGTTCTCCAACAACTCCACATAAATGTTTTCTTTTTATAAAATGTTATGGTATGAACTTATGGGACATTATTTAAAACTCTATTTGTTGCAATTATCAGTTTCTGATAAGCAACAAACTTTCATTGAAGAAAAGAAAAAGAAAAATTGTTCACATTATCATTGAAATGGATAGAAATAAAATGATACAAATTGATAAGAGACACGCTGCTTCATTTTGTGTACTAACCAATGCAAAACTAGGTTTAAAAGAATTCCCAAGATTACTACATTTGCAGCTAGTAAAGACTTTGTAATGTATGTTGGTGGCACATTCTACTCCATAAACTTACATGAATCTATACTAAGATGGTGTTATTGTTTAGAGCTATCAGCTATGTACATTGCGCTCTTTAGGTCCAGTTAACTTTTTAAAAATTTATATATAGAACCTTTTTTAGGTCCTATTACTTGATTAGGACTATATATTCTTCCTTATTCTAGGTGTAGTCCCTTGTGGAGAAAATATCTGATTTCCAGATCTGAGAGAAAGATGGAAAATGATGCACCCGTTTAGCTTCCACCTTCAATTATTCGTTCTTGATTGAACCACGCGAGCCCTTCCATTTTCTTGCAACCCAACTACCTCTACTATCTATATAACCTTGGAAAAGCATCTGCCAACTTCTCCAAGGATGTCACCCCACTCCCAACTACTAACTTCGAGCAGTTCTGAAAAGCTTCATATACTTGAGCCCTTCCAAGGGTTGACAGCTCCCCTTAGTAACCATATTAGCATCCCAACCGTTTTATGCTAGCCCATGGGCTCTTAGCAGTTGCCAGCAGAAGTTTGCATAAAGCAACATGCAGGATAGCTGATATGCACATGAACCTAAGCATGTCTTATGAAAGGAACCACATTTATGGTTAAGGTGTATATATGGTAGAGGTGGGCTGGTTTGATAGTGAAGGTTTAGAGTTTAGGGTTTAGGGCCTCATCATTTGCCAAAGCATGAAAGGAACCACATTTAGGGTTAAGGTGTATAGAAGGTAGAGGTGGCTGGTTTGATAGTGAAGGTTTAGAGTTTAGGGTTTAAGGCCACGTCATTTGCCAAAGCGTGCATCACGGGCATGCTTGAGAAACCCCGGACATGCCATCTCATGTAAAGTTCGCTTGGATTTTCTTAACACTAGAATGGCTCATCGAGCATAGGTGATATTTCCTCCGTCGAAAGCCAAAAGACTCATAATGCTAATTAGGGAGAGGAATGGTGTCAACCTTTTTACCTCCACCTATGGGCATATGGAACATTGAGTGAGTTTCATGTGGCTAACCTTGGAGCCTAGACGACTAGCATAGATTAAAAGACGGTAGTCAAATGTCTCTACAAGACAACTCGTGGACTAGCAGGCAAAATTAGTGTTGCACACTGTTAACTGATGACATGTTTAACCGCTATGCAGCGTTTGAATATTCAATATGAGGAACATACCTAGACCTCCATGGCTTTGTGACGCACATAACACCAAAAAATTCACAACATGAGCATTGGCTTGGTTTCGGCCATGACATAAGGGTGCCTAAACAAAAGGCATGCTTGCTTAAGCATAGAGGTGTACATATATTTTATCTCAGACAATATTTTATCTCATTGAGGGCTCTGCACTCTACCCTATCATGTGTTCTGACTCGGTTGTCGAATAAATTTGATTCTTCCCATGATCTTAACATTTTATTTCAAGTCACAAGACAATTGATCTAAGTTACAAATATCAACAAAAAAAAAAATCTTAAGAGGACTCAAATGACATCAGTATGCTCATAGATATTGTTGGCTTCATCAAAGTTGGAAGGAAAAGAATTATCCTTTAATTATAGATGTATAGACAAATGTTGAATTGGGTTTATATGATTTGTAACCAATACTAAGAAAGACTTACTTTGCAACTTGACGCAATGGTCTCAAGGCAGGTGCATATAGGTCATTACATATACAAATAACCTACAGAAGAAGAATCAATTAATTATAATATCCACGAGGCAAAAAACCAAAAATTTTTAGTTCATTAAATATCAGTAAAACTCACAGGCCTCGACAACGATGCAGTTTTTCTCCCTCCTTTTGAAGAAACCCTTCCTGATTTTTGTTCATTGTTGACATTCTCCTTCTCCATATAAGATTTCCTATCAGCGTATACCTGCATGAACATATATATAAAAAAATAAAAAATAAAAAAAGTTCAGCTATACAAAACAAACTAGTGAGCTGAAATTGGCTCTTTACATAACAGTTTTAGTTCAACTAGTTCTTTATTATTTGCACTCCTTTAATTACTTAAGCTAACCACAAAACTTTTTATAGTTAAGAAAACTACGTTTTTATATAAAATATAAAACAAAACAGCCCTTATGGTTAAAAAATTTCAAATCCCTTAGAATGCCCCTAATTGATTAATTAACTTGGGGAACCCTATTCAACAACGTCCCCCC
>JADOBS010301434.1:0-12108 GCA_015708375.1 Cydonia oblonga
AGCAAATTGAATTCAAAAAAAAAAAAAAATATATATATATATATATATATCAAACATTTTTTAATACAGATGCTACAAAAAATTGAAAAGAAATTTTATTTGATAATCTACAGAACCTATATACCTGGACATTCTTGGGAGTAAGAACAACGCTTTCCCTTTGATCAACTAATAGTTCAAAGCGTTTTGACCCAGGAGATTGTAAAGTACCGCTGCAATCAAAATGTAAACCCCGAAGTTCAACACTGTCAGGTTCCTAACCAAGACTGGATATAACTTGACACAGGATACCTAAACTAGAAAATCAAGGCATAAATGGAAACAAATAAAGCAAAAATGATAATAAGACTTTTTAACCATGATATTGCAAAAAAGAAAAGGAAAAGAAATAAATATGGTATAATGGGAGAAAGTTTTAGCAGTCCTTTTACACCAAGATGAAATAAATTATAGCATTTGCAAACAAATTTTGATTTGATAGAGATTCGATAACAATAGGATAAATACAAATCAATACCTCCTTCTTTCTGATTCAATGGGAAAATTGATCGTAAATTTGCAAAGGGATGCAAGAAAAGAATTCAAAGGTTCTACGGCACGAAGAACCCCGCATGCCTGTATTGTCATGAAACAAACCATCGCTTTATCATATTTCAGAAAAAATGGAGTTATCCTGAAAGATAAACTTGATATTGTATGCATGTCAAAAACAGCAAAACGAAAATCCATCAATTGAAAAAACATTGAAGGGAGTGAAAGATGCTGAAAATAGCCCAGATAAAATGCTGAGTAAGTTAAAGTTTCGGTCACCTGGGTGAAGGCCTGATATCCCTTCAGTATTTCCAACACAATAGCCTCTCCTTGTGACCTTCATAGTCAGCTTAAAGTTAGTTATAACTAATAAGAAATTAAGTATTATTTGAATCTATACATGTTTTAGTAGAGAAGTCCAACCTTGACAAAATAAAGGACAATGCATCTAGTATAGTCAACCATAATGAATCAACCATTGAGAGGCAGAGAACAGAAGTATTTCCAGAACACTTTGCAGGTGGATCATAATCATGTCTGGGGGATTCAATCTGGTAGACAGGACAGTGTCACGTAATATGTTACTCTAAGAATATTAGAATGAAAGAAATAAGGTAAATAAATACCTCCCCAGAATCTACTGCTTCATCCGTCAGTGTAGCCACAGTAAAGACAATACCCAGAAGGCCTTCAACTGCCAATGTTATCGAATGAGCTTCACTGGCAACCAAGACCGCAGCATTGGATGCATCGTTATCAAGGCTCCACTCAATTCCTGCATGAACTGAATCTCGTCACCTACTGTGTGGGTCAAGGAACAGAACAACAAATGATAATTGATGAACCCCAGGTAGAAAGGTGCAATGGCATTCTAGGTTTTTGTCATGATATTTATCTCAGGTATGAGAGAACTTTAGTCTTTGACAACCCTAACTATGAGAAAAAAATATCCACTCATATTAATTCCTAGAAAGTGGTAAAATACACTTGTAATATCATTTGATAGAAAACAGAAAAGATTGTCTAAATATGAAAGAGAAATGCAGTCAAAGATTACGAGCTGTACACTGACACCAACCTTCAACCAGAAAAGACTGAAAATAAAAGCCAACACAGAAGTTCTTTCGTTTGCATTTATACTCATCAAGGATTGTCTAGAGACCTTTAGATAAAATGGGAACGACATGATTTTCATGGAACACGATGGTTTTCATTTCACTCATATAACCAAAGAAAACCATAGCTATCCTTGCATTTTCTGGTTAATTTCAATTCAAATGTTAAAAATAGAACCTAGTAATCACCTTTAGCTTTGCTGTTAAACATCCCTGCAACAGCTGCCAGGCTCTCATCACTAGTCTCTTGAAACTGAAGCAGTTAAATTTCTCTTAGCCAATGGAATATATGTACCAAGATGGTCAAAATATATAATCTACATTATAGTAGGGACGACAAGCACAAGGACTGTCTACATTATGAAATTACTTCTCCAAACAGAAAAATGTGCCTTATTCTAGTAAAAAGAATAAAGATTGTTCACATCTAATTGAGGATAATTGCAAGCTGACAAGATAGAGAACTGAAAGCTCCAGAGTAACCTCGCTACAAATAAATTACTAACAAGATCTGATATGCATCCCTTGGGAGTTGCAAGTTTCAGGAATAGACCATTCCCATAACTGTAGGAATGAAAATATAAACTTTGCATGTAGATGTCTGGGGTCTCTATCAAAACATGATCCATGATCAACATATGGCATGCCGTCAAAAATATTATACAAATGAAATGTCTTCCTTGATACACTAACACATAGGACTACAGTATAGAGTCCAATCAATCCATCTCATGACATACCAACAGATTCATTTGCCACCCATAATGGCTAACAACATAATATGACTAGGGAGAGTATAATATCTTGCCTGTACACTTGAAACAACTCTAGCAAGAGCTTTGACCATGCCTTCCACAACATTGGTGTTCTTCGGATGCCTGCGACGATGAGGAAAGGAAGTTATTGCAAGATAAGGGTTTTGAAAAACCTCAATTCTTTTAGAACATTCCGTAAGAAACAATTTTTATTCCCAAAAAAAAAATAAGAAGACCATTATGATATATATATTATTCCCCCAGAATATCAATACGTTTCGGTTTACAAAAAGTAATAGGGCAGTACTTGCCTCATGACCAACAAGTAGGAAATTCCAATTGACCACTAACATGGCATGAAATTAATTGGCATAAATTGATGAAAGTACCACATTCCCAATATTAAACAATTATTGGTGACAACAATTTAATGTGGTGTCCCCTACTTTCGCAGCTTCATGCCAATAAACACATGTACTGTCAACAATTAGAAGGTCCACTTGACTTGCCATTGCTACATTAGACACGTTCTCATTCTAAACAAAGATCTCATCTAGCCTTTTATCATACTAAAAATCAGAAAATACAGAATGTGAATGCAAGCTTACATATCAAAATTTCGGAAAAGAATCCGCAATGTCCTTGCGTCCACACAAAAGCCCTGTCAGATTCCACCACACATGATCATGACAAACTACTTGCATAGTACTAAGGGATCACTCAGTATCCCAAAACATACGTAAGACCCAATATACATAGATATATTCTGCAATGTCAAAATTACCCTCAGGATCTCAAGAACAAGAATACGATGCCACAATGGCAGATCAAGAAATGTGGCCTTCACCAACATACTAAGGAAAACCTGCAATTCAACAAATAAGTAAAATAAACAAAAGAAATTGCATGAGGGAAACAATAACATATTGAGTGATTGGTTGTAGAAGATTAAGAGGTAGCGGAGGAAATTTTTACAGAGAAGGAAATAATAGAAAAACTAAGCTCCAGATAAATGACAGTCTGAAACATTTAATTTTTTTTCTCCTAAACAAATGGCACTTTGAAACCTTCTAATAATCTATAGTGAGGACAGAATTAGGAAAGATTTACCTGTGGAAACTAAACATCAAAAAACATGGAAGATTGTTTCAACTGACAAGTGTAAATAATAGATACATATTTGGTTCCCAAATTTTTCCAACTGAATGAAAGACTGAATTTAATATAACTTTTTACCAGAACTTCAATAATAAGGGGTATTTATTCTGTTTAACTATTATTGTGTTGACTTTCCTAAAGTTTCACCACCATGTCATTTCCTGGTTAAAACAATCATATACAGAACACACCTCACATTCTGTGATAAGGGATGAACTGTACAGCCTGATAATATGGGCAACTGACCGCAAGACCAAACGACGAAAAGAAGGCTCTCCTGCTTCCCCTTCAATCTGAATCAACATTAAACATATTTAAGGGGGGAAAAGGTAAGATACTGATACATTGCACTGCATGTTACATAAATAAAACTACCTCAGCATTGGTACGAAGTGAAGTCATTAGAAGTGAACATATCTGGTGGCGCAGAACCTGTTGGGTTATCAAGCAATATTTTCAACTATGAAATTTTACTAGCAATTGCATTCAATAATTAAAATTTTGTTTTTTGAAAAAGGAATGTACTTGTACAACAAACTCTAAAAATCACCTGCTCATAAGGAAGCAGGGTTCTGAAAACAGCCACATAATTGGACAAAACAAACCTGGGGAATACAAGTGAGGGTAAATTCAGACAAAGATAATGAAATCATAATATTCTTTGAGAATCAGAAACTTGCATCTGCTAGCATATTTTATTGCACTTGTATAGCAATGTAAGCAATCTAATACCGAAATTTCACAGGCATCGTACTAGGGATAGCTCTTCTATTAGATCTTTAGTGGAGGCCAATAAGAGTAATCAAGTACCAAAAAGTTTATGGGAAACTCTTTGATTAGAAAATCTCATTAGGTGAGTCAGATGTGTGTTCAAGTAACTTTTCGAACACAGCTGACCAATTACGCCAACAAGAAAAATACATCTTCATAGTTATATGTTTCGCTAATATTGAATAAGTATGATTTCAAATCACATGAGAACAGGAAGGAACACCCACTGGATAAATAATAATTTGGAGTCTGGACAGATTTATCCACTACAATAATGAAAGATACAAGCAACAATATTTCTTACTCCAGTATATCAAGTGCAAAGGACCGCTGAAGAGAGCCCACTCGTAACCAAATTGCCTGTCAATAAAGGGGGAAAATCCTTTAAAAAACCTGCTTATACAATGTTATCATGATCGATAACTGCACATATATCTACTCTTTTTTTAATAAGAACTGAATATATATATATATATGAAATTGAAAAATAGGAAACCAACACAAACAACTATAATTTCTAAAATCCCTAAAACTACAAACACCACTTAGAAAAATCAACTTAAGCTCCTAATGAAACATTATACTAGCTTCAAATCAGCACATACAGATCCACCTGCAGCAAGAGCTGTCAGGTCTTCAAGCAGACGAAGTCCAAGCTTTCCAGCTTTCGTTAAGGTCTCCCTCATCAATGCTGACCGTCCAGAAAGAGATTTATCCAATGACCTGTTGATGTTTGGATTTATTAGAAGAGGTTGAATACGGAAATCAAATGTGAGACCATGCCATATGATCCTACATCTACAAACTGCCGCTTTCCAACCATTACCACTCTAGATGGGAGATATGGAGAAAGTACACTTTGCAGACATCACTCAAAGCAATTGCTAAAAACATAAATGAGAGTCATTGATGTGAAAAAAGTTGCAGAGCAGTAAGCATTTACAATTGTTACATACTCTGAAAGATTGATACTGGAACTAACATCGCCACTAACTAGACTGGTGCGAGAGATGTAACCTCCAGAACTTAGCTTGCCAGCAGGAAGAGTCTCAGCGCCAATCACATGATCAAAAATCAGTGCTACCGCTTGCCTGAAAGTAGCTGCAGCAGTACTGGAAATCTTCCATGTTAAAAGATATCTCAGATTGAAAAGTAGGATAAAATATATGCAATTAAAAGAAGAAATCAAGAGAGTAATAAAAGACAACAAGTCATAAATCAACCAGCACGTAATAGCATCCAAAAATAATTAACTTACTTCCGTACACTATCAGAGGACCGGTTGTTTTCAAGCAGCCGAAGGCAGATACCAAGAGCTTGAGCCATATTATCCTGTATATTATAAAACAATCAAGAATACAATATGCACCACCACTATTCAAAACAGAAGATAATAACAATTCAATAACAAAATGGAAAATAAAGCTGAGGTAATGGAAGAAGTGAAGTATTTTTCTAGTAATATGGCCAGAAATATCTCTCAGTGCCCACACTTTGTATGCATTACCAAATCCAGTAGAAAAATTCAAATTACAAACTATTTCAAGCAATTACATAGACCAACACCCAACCCAATGAGACGTTAGTAAGTAGTAGTAAGTACTCAAGGAGAAATTAGTAAGACTTTTCCCATTCCTGTGAGCTGTAGAGTTAGTTATCCTTTATCATCCCTGGTATTACTCCTCTCTATGAGATGTGGGATCAACCCGCCATTCCTGTTTCTACATCTTTTTGGATGATAAGACATACCTATCCCATGTTTTCTCCAGTTGCTGACAGAATGGTACGAACAAATAAAAGTCATTGGATTTGGTAGTTCTCCATTTACTTCTCTCTTTTCCCCTTTGCATATGTTCCTAAATGGGTGTGCGTCCCCAAGGGCCGACCTCCCACTCTCTTATGCAGCATTTATTAGCTTGGCTGAGTTGGGCCGGCCTCCCACTCTCTCGACTCTCCTGCTGTCTCTACAATTTCATAGAATATATGGATGAAGTCTCGTTCATGGATTCATCTGGTGGGCAAGCCCTTGTAGACTTTTTCTACCTAAAGATTTGTCTCAGACGCTTCGATCACTGAATTAGACCCTACCACATGTGTTTAAGTTTGCTGATTCCTCTCAATGAAATTTGCCGTGTTGCACTAAGTTACTTACGGATGTATGCATGCAATCCGGGACCACTCCGAACAAGTAGGGTCAATAGTTCAGGCAAGTAGTAAGAAGCAGGAAGCATACGGAAGCAGCAGTAAGAGCAAGAGCGGTCCCCAAAGCAGCTGGTTGAAGCATGGCAAGGGGAGAATACTTTTTTTGAATGTTGAATGGGAACTGGGAAAGGAACTGCTAATGGCGGATCTGGATGAGATGATTGTATATCAGATTATATAACCCGACTTTTTTCACCGGCATGTCTGATATTATAATTATTGCATAATGACTTCACTGGTAAGTATTTTGAGCAACCAGGATGAGCGTGTGCATTCCCAAGTAAGGTGGATTTGACTATGTTTAAATTTCAAATTAAAGCATGCCATTTGTTATTCCTTCCACACTAGCAGATATTGCATGGTATATTAAAAAGCTTGGCTTGCACATCACATGTAACATTTTTTTCCTTATTGTCCCACTGAGTCAATCTACTTTAAAGGATAAAGTAAGCTACAGTATATCCGATGAACTACTGCCCCAGCATAGGATGAAAAACCTGCTTGTATTAGGAAGACATAATTATGTAACAACTGCTTCTTACCTCAGTCTCGGGATGTAAAGGTGACTGCAATATGATTAACACAGTCTGCAGGGTCTTAAGTTGAACACTTTCGTCAGCCATTTCTGCATGCTGTCGGAAGCAAAAATAATAAATTTAAGATTTAAGGTAATGGGATTAGCATAATGAGCATAAAAAAAAATAATAATCTTAACATGAACTTACATCCTTCAGTGTGGAAAGAATTTCATTCAGGGCTGATGGAGCAACAGCGTCATGAGATATTAGCTTTTGTAAGCACGAAAGTCCGATAACACTCAGCTTCACAGTTTTAACCTCACAAGCCATCAAAAAGATTCGCAGTATGTCCTCATTCTGCGCAATCTCACCGGGACTCGACAAATTACGAAGCTGCAAGTTTTACATCAACAAATAAATAAACAAACTTTGCTAATTCCCTCCAGTAATAATCCAATTCCATTACTTAATAACCTAAATTTACTCCTAATTAAACAATTATCTTCCCTAACTAGCTAACACCAGATACCGTTTCAGCCTCAATTTCGAAAAACAGAAAATAATTAACTCCATTGCTATATTTTCCACAGTAACTATTTCAGCTGCCGCATCCAACAATTACAAAGCCATTAACTTCAGTAACTATTTCAGTTAACTTTTCATTTCCTCTGAGTTCAGCAAGCATTTGAATTTTCACCAATTACATTACACTCATACATTCTCACACGCACAAGCATTAAGAACAAGAGTTTGGAGACTGAGACCTTGATAATTGCGTGCTCAGCACCGTCCTTGACGGCGGGGTAGCGACGGCGGGCTTCGGCGGAAAGAGCGCGAAGATCCGACTCCAAAACGGCCATGAAAGCCATCGCCGGATAGAGGTCTTCGGCGGAGCAACGGAATTACGGCCTCGTGGATTAGTCAGTGTGAGATCGCGGTAGGAGGATTGAGGAAATGGGAGAGAAAAGCATCGAGATCGGAGAGCTGAGAGAGGTGCTGGTAATGGTAGTAGTGGATCTTGGCGAGCGAGCGAAAGGAGAGTCGTTCGTTAGGCTGGTGAGGTTTGGGTACGTTAGGACAGGCGGGGGCTATTGGGCTTGACCAACGAGATGGGCTGCTGGGAATGGTAGTCTTAGCCCATTACTTGAAACGCTTAGAGGGCCTTTGTTATAAATACCCAACTCGCATTTTGTTCGTGTAATTAAAAGTTCGTTTGAAAATGTTTTTTTATACAGCACTTTTGGTTCATAAGTGTTCTTAAGAGCAGCTGGACTGGCGGTTGCTCCAACCCAATTGCCCCAGCTAGCAGCTCCAGCCCATGCGGGCAATAGGGCTCGGAGGAGGGCCGAGTGAGATGCCAAGCAGGAATCAACAGCCTAAAAGCCTGAGGGTTATGTAACGTGTGGCTGATTTGCGGCATCGGTGCATGTGCCAACCTTGACATCTCTTCGTCCTCCTTCGACATGTTGCTGTTGAAGCTGAGGCTTCCAGCAGAGTTCTACACCACCAGCTGCTGCTGTAGCTGAGCCGCCGACTGAGACTACTCCATTTGCATCATCTTCTCTTCAACCTTCTCTACTTCCTCTTCACAAAAACAATAACCAACATTTTTCATGAAGTTCTCTATATTTTCTTCTTATCTCTCTTCTCTTTTGCTTTTGCTTTTGGAATGATGGGGTTTTGAAATTTGTGGTGGAAGTGCTCTGTTTTTTTTTTTTTGTAAAGATTATGAATGGCTGAGGATGGGAGATGAGAGGCTGGAGTTAAAGGGTTTTAAAGCGTCAAGCCAGCAGCTAATTGTGTTCTTTAGTTCCACCAATGCCGCATGCAAGGCCATGTTTGGGTTCCTTGAGTTCTAGGGATTCCAAAAATATTATTTTTGAGCTTGATTTGTTGAAGGTTTGAAGAGAAAGGAGGAAGAGAGCTCACAAGAGTGAGCTGGAAAAGAGGGAGAGAAAGAAAGAAAAAGGAAGAGAGAGATAGAAAGAAAAAAAAGAGACGAAGAACCTGTTAAATGAGGGGAAAAGGAAAAGGGTGATGGGGATGTGTGATGGATTGGGTGAGGAAAAAATACTAACATTTTATTGTCTATTGTCATGGCCATTCAGTTTTAGGGGTGGAGATGCAAAATGCAGTTACTGTTCATTAAAGGCAATTACTGTTCATGGGTGGATTCAATAGTGAGTTGCCCTAAGGAGCCTTTGCAACACTGGAGTTGCTCTAATGTAAGCGTATTTAAGAGCATGTTGAAATTAAAACAAAAAGCAAGTGCTTTTCATGTGCTTTTCTAACCTATAAGCAATTTTAAAATTTTTTACCGAACATTGTCAGAAGCAATTTTACAAGGTGTATTCAATTTGAATTTTGTTTTCAGTACAACAATGTATTTTACACAAAGGGAGGGGGAGTTCGGCTAAGCCACACAATGAGCAACCTAATTTGGTATCAAATTTGTTATTCACGAGATTCGAACTTAAGACCTCTCACTTACAAGTGAAGATGAATACTATCAGACCTTAGTACTGAGTGGCTATTCAATTTGCATTTTCAAGCACTTCCAAGTAGGCCCAAGGAAAGAGAATAGAAATATGTAGCCCTTCCTCTATTCAAAATTTTTTTTGTTCATGCCACCTATCCACATGAATTGTTTAACCAACGTCATCAAAACATGGTACTCTCATAATTTGGTTCTACATAAGAATTGTCCCAATCTCTCTCCTTGTGGGATCCCACATTGCTGCAGGGGAGTGATCCTTAAATGTATATTCCCATCCCTGCCTAGCACGAGGCCTTTTGGGAGCTCACTGGTTTTGGGTTCCATCGGAACTCCAAAGTTAAGCGAGTAACGCACGAGAGCACTCCCATGATGGGTGACCCACTGGGAAGTTCTCGTGTGAGTTCCCAGAAACAAAATCGTGAGGGCATGGTCAGGGCCCAAAGCGGACAATATCGTGTTACGGTGGTGGAGCTGGCCCGTGAAGTGATCTGTCCCGGGCGGGGATGTGACACTCCTTCTCTCACTCACTCCTCCTTTTTACATTGAATCACCTAGACAAAGAGGTAGGTGGATGAGTGGTCGTGTTGGGTTGGGGTGCAGTGAAGTTATTGCCGGGCTGGTTCTGAGCGTTTGAGGACAGAAGATAAACCACTAAGTTGGGAAGTTGATGTCCTAATACCTAAATGCATTGCAGATTTGTATCTCTTTGAATATTTGTGATTATACTAGACGAGCAATGAACTGCAATTCAATGTACATGAAAAGCAACAACATTGTAAAGACAACATTTATACAATAAGAGGAGAAACGATGAAGTTAAGAATCGATTGACTTGTGCGGGAACAAAGTGAGATGGCAGACAACATATTCAATCAATAGTAGTGAATCCCACATCGACCAAGTACAGTCAAAGAGTTGAGGAGAAGGGGTATAAATAAGAAAGGACGAGCACGGAGACAGGCACTTACCTGGACAGGGTCTATGGGCGATCAAGAAGACTCATGGCCTAGGTTGGTGACCTTCATTGCACTTTGAGGGGGTGCCTGCCTATGGTCTCCTCAATGTAGGAGAGCCAATGTCATAATTTGTTGCCGAGGGGGCTTGCGTACGCGCAGCCCCTGCCCAATTTCACGTCTAATTTTTAGTAATATTGAATTAGTGTTGTATTTAAATCGATACTAGTTGTTTTAAATTCTGCAATTAAGATTACAGTGTCGAAAACCATGTATGCATGCTTTTTGGTCCAGAATGTCATGTTAAGAAACTGTTGAGTGTGAATCCTGCATCGGAGAACGGAAAGATTTTAAGAGACTGGACTGCTGCTCATATTTGCAAACGACTTTATCATGGAACTTCATCTTTCTTTAGAAAGTGTAATTCATATACATTCTAACTTGGCAGCAATTCGAGCTACACAACCATCCACAGCCTTATTGAGAGATCATCAAAGTTTTACTTGCGTATCAAGTAATTACCTAATAAAATATTGCAAATTTTGTATAATATTTTGAAGAAAGGTCATGATCATTCAACCATTCAATACAAAATCCAAGAGTTGAAATAAAAACCCAAATAATTGACGATCAAACAACAAGAACCAAGAAAATCTAACATTGCGACTGCTGGGAACTCCTTTTTCTTTAAGTTTCTATTCATTTTTCTTCAGACACAGATTTGCATGCTTGTCATTCTTTTTGCTTCTTGGCCGTCGACTGGAGAAATTGTTGAGTATAACAGTAGTATATCTCTGTTTCACTCTCTCTCGTCATGTAACTCAAGGAGAAACATTTTCCACATTTTCACAAATCTCTTGGAACACCAATATCTTGTCATATTATTATTGAAGAGGAACAGCTCGGTCCTCGTATATACTCCAAAATCTCATACAAAATATTTTTTTTTTGCATACCAACCCGGTTCGTTGTACATGAACACTGCTATTGCATTTACCTAAATATCTTTCTTCTGGTTCTGGTTCAAGAAAAATTCCATATCCTGAGCACAGATCTAACACAAATCGATATAAGAATCGGATGTTGTAACACAGCGTTTGAGCCTTTGTTTTGCTCGTAAGCTACCCCTTGAATCATATGGTACATGGATGCTCTACTGATGCCATCAAGAAGATAGCCATCGACCAGAGTTTATTAGTTCATCGTTAAATGGTAGTAATAATCATATGTAAGGTCCCAGAAATATTTTCATTTCAAACTGGAGAAAAGTTTTCGTGTTATTTCAAGGAGCTAGGAAACTAAGAAAAGGCCGATTGAGCAACACTTTCAGCAAATACTCAAGTTTTCCGCCTCATGCCTAGCGGAATCAAAGAGTGCAGAAGACAGATAACGCTCTCCAAAACTGGGGAACACAGCCTTCACAAGTAACAAATAAATGGAATAAGTTCCTGGAGTGTCTGTTTGAAAGAGTAGCATTTGACTACGAATTTACAATTCCAAGTCAAGTTTAAGCGAAGAAATCGTACAAGCTAAAGGGTCAGTGCAAAATCAGACTTACAACAATGAGTTTTCCAGCATATTCCGGCCTCTTAGCCAACTTTATTGCAG
>JADOBS010301435.1:0-12109 GCA_015708375.1 Cydonia oblonga
ATAGTAGCTTTTAGTTTTTAGGATGAAAACTGAAAATAAAAAAAAAACAAATTTTCAAAAAAAAAAAAGGAAAACAAAAAGAACAAAAAAAGTGAAAACTGAAAAACGAAATGGTTATCAAATTGCTCTTTACAAATTCATTCATCAAATGACATTTGCAGTAATATATTAGTTCAAAGTGATAATTTGTTTGAGGTCCAAATATTTTCAGTTCTAGGATTTGGGCAATCAAAATTTTGTGCTTTAAAGAAGAGATAAATGCTGAAGAGATATTTTAGCAAAAGATTTTAGTTTTGGGGATGTGAGTTTGAGGGAGTTTACTTGTGTAGAATTATGAATACATGGATTTTTGAGGGAGTTCACTTGACTTGTATAGAATTCATGAGGACTTTGATTGAATCTACACGTATTTTAACATACTTTGTGAGATGCTCATCAAATATGAAATTATTTATTTACCTTAACCTAATTTCCTATAATTTTCAAATTGAATTTGAACCAAGCTCCAAGACACTCACACAAAAACAAGTCATCTGATTATTATTATTCTTCTTCTTATTATTTAAATGCATGTTTTCTCATGCATGTGGGATTATGTTCCCTGTTTGATCTGGTGGTGTGCAGGCCTTCCCAAAAGGTTCACCTCTAACTCTTGATGTTTCAAAGGTGATCGCTAATCTGCAAGAGCAAGGTAAAATAGAGAGTATCAAGGACAAATGGTTCAAGAAAGATGCAGGTTGTAAGAGGGACCCTGCCACCACTTCCATTAGCTTCAATAGTTTGTGGGGATTATTCTTGCTTGTTGGGGTTTCTTCAGCATTTGCTCTTCTCGTACATGCAGCTATGTTCTTCTATCAGAATAGGCACCTGCTGATACTCCCTGATCCGAACGCTTCACTCTGGCAGAAACTATGCAAGATAGTAACCTTCACATTATAAGTCCAGTCGAATCCTCACTAGACGTCATTAGTAACATCTCGTCGGGCGTCGGTGCCAGTCAAAACACCCCGAAAGCAACAAGTGCCTACCGCGCATAGTGATTTGAATCCCCATGGTGAAGCAATCCATGATATTCAGCCAGCTATTTAGATACATAACTGATGTAGTAGTTGTCGAATTAGCAAGGTTCTAAAAAACGCTAGACGCTAATCGGAAGGTGAGCTAGCGCCTAGCGCCTAGGCGGCTAGGCGGGATCTAGGAGGGCGCCTAGGCGGCCTAGGAAGATTTAGGTTAATTTATTGTATATCTTGTAAATAAATACATATTGACAAATAAAAAAATTATACTTGTATGAAATTCATAGGTAAAATAATAAAAGATCCAATCTCTCTCTCACCTCTCTCATGACTTTCTCTCACATCTTTTCTCTTTCTTTGACACACCCCACCTTTCCTTGCACTTTCCACTCCCTCACGTCACTCTCTCCCTCTCTCTCTAAACCTACACACACCCTGCCTTTCCTTATCATCACCCACACGTCACCGTCATTTTTTATTTTGAAAACCGGTTCTCTCTTACTCACTCAACCACCAATTCTTATCATCACTCACACATCACCATCATTTTTTATTTTGAACACAGGTTCTCTCTTCTTTCTCTCTCTCTCTCTCCTTTCAAACTCTCTACCTTCTTTCTAAACCACCATAGCCAAAGAGAGCTCCAGGCACCATCACCACAAATTCCAATTAAATCGAGACCCTAAACCACCAAATACAAGACCTGCGCAACCTGGGGATCCCTATGGTACCTTTGCATGTCAAATTCTATGATGGAAAGTGGGAGAATCCAAGCAGGGGTTATCGATGAGAGTTGCTCTAATGGAATCGAGCTACAACCTTTGAAAATTGAGCTTCTGGCGTGGAGCTTCGTCGAGGGACCCGTCGAACTTGGGTCCCATGAGCTCGAATTAGTCCCGTTCGAAACTCAAGTAGCTTAACCCAAGCTCTGCATGTTAATTTCAAGTTTAAATTCGAGTTTGCGATTTTGGGTTTTTGTTTGGAATTTCTTCCTAGGAAACCATTTCACTCCGCCTAGACTGCCCAAGCCGCTTAAGAGCGCCTAGGTGGGCGCCTAACAGCTCCTCGATTTTTCTTAACGATTCGGACCTAATCGCCTTGACACACCTCCGCCCAGCGCCACCACCTAGGCCCTTTTTTAGAACACTGCGAATTAGACATCGAAGTTGCGTAATGAAAGCTTATGCATCGTTTGATGAAAAATACAAACGAAACTGAAAAAACCAAGTTATTCTTGTTAACTGCATCTCAAATCATTATGTCATAGACAAGGAAATGAATCATATTATTATGGGAGTTTTAACGAAACACTTCCGGTACTGTTCATTTTTAACAAAAAACCACATTTTTACATTTCCTTGGCACTATTCACTACACCTTTATTTGTCTTTTTCCATTAAAACCAAAGTTTTCTTGGATTTTTCATTAGTTTTCCTTATTCTTATTTCCATTCTTACATTCCGACCAACCAAATGAGGCAAGAATGAACGAACCTTAATAGTATTTGTTAACCAAGTACCGGATGGGGATTTGGGCCACACACTAGCCAGCCATTATAATTAACGACGAGTCATCTTTGATAGCATTTTTTAGGATTGAAATGGATAACTCACTATATCTATATCAAATATTGAAGGAAGAAATGAAGGTCCCGTTTGATAACTATTTCGTTTTCAATTTCTAGTTTTCTCTTTTCAGAGTCTCAAGCCTCTCTGATGAATTTGGAATATAGATTCTTCCAGATAGAGTTTATTGCGTACGAGTAACTTAAATCAGATAGCAGCTTAATACAATATACGTAAACGCTAATGGCTCGGGCCACATTTTTGCCTAATCATCTTGATATTTCTATTTCATTAGTCACAGCTCTGTTTAAGTTTTCTCCATACTTTCATGATCCAGAAAACAAACGGGTATACATATGTCGAGTCCGCTCTTTTGAAACTTATGCAGACCACACCTCACGAAGGAGTTCATACCTCGCATTCGTGCAGGCATGACCTGTATGCTCATGCTTTCCGTTTTCATTTCCATTTGCTACGATAGTTGGAGTTGATGGTAATTTGTCAATGACGGATGAAAAGATGTGAATCTAACTCCTTCAGCTCCTCATCACTTGTATATCCCTTTCGTTGTACGACTGAGACATTCCTTTCCAGTTGCGAACTTCCTCCTGCTTCTGAAACTTTTTCTGCCACATCAGCTGAGGAAGGTGGTGTACACAACTGGTGCCGCTGTGTAAGGGAAGCTCCTCGCCAGTTCTCCTGACAATCTGCGCTCCATAATGCTCTGAAGAAATGATGAAGGGGTACGTCAAACCTTCAGCTTTGTTAATTTTGTTTTTGCCATAGCAAAAGCGCATTTCTTCATTAGAAACTACAGAATATGGTCCATTTGGTTTCACATTTTGACATTAAACAGAAGATCCTTCAAAAAAGTTAATGAAAAAACGATGTCAAATGTTTCAAAGCTACACGGTTGTAATGGCAAAAACACATCAGGCCACAGAACATAAAAACTGAATAAAAGCGAAAGTATACCTCGGCGTTCAGTGCCTCCAATACAGCTCTTGGGACAGCATCTGGACAGAACTGGTCTGGTGTGAAGTTACAAAGTATACGCTTAACTAATGGAAGACTAATTGATGGGCAGACCTAATAAACATGAAAGGAAACAAATTTGAATCAACTGAAAACGATGCCAGAAAATTCAGATAAGTTGAGGCAGTCGAACTAAAACCACAGCCATTTCCTTTCAATAAGAAGGCAATGAGATTATAAAAACTAACCTCCTTTCTGATTCTCCTATTAATAAGCATGTCTTTGGGAAGCATCAAAAGATCACTCAAGGCATTCAGAAGAAGAAAGGATTTATCACCATCCTCACTCTGCCAGTCATCGTCCTCACTGCCAGGGTGATCATCTTGCAGGGAATCATCAGCATCCATGTCAAACATATCACTTAGCCCTCTAGACCAATTTCCAACCTGCACGACATGAAGACTCCTCATTATTTAAATCTAGCAATCACATTTTTTCAAAATAAGACCCAAGGACTTAAAAGTATTATGAGGAAGGAGGCACAGGTCTTGCCCCTGTCATGGATTCAAGCAAATGGTGAAGAGGACATTCACATATACGGTTTTATGAGTAACTAGTGAGCAATCTAAACCACAACTAGTGGTTGCCGGCACTAAGAATCTCCAGGTAAGGACCACAGGAATAGCAATATTGAGGCCTTCTAAGCAACAAACTACCAATTTTCCTTGGGAATCCTTAAGAATATGCATTTATAAATGATGTGAACCATTCAAAAGTGGATATTTCTTTCTGTTTTAAAAAGAAGAAAAATAACTAAGTGAGAATGAGCATGATACTTACAGAATTCTTAAGTTGTGCACCAGACCCAAAACTCAAGTTGCCAGCGGGAATGGGTAGAACCCTGGAATCAAGAATGGGATCTGACACTGGATCAATAGGGGTTTCATGGGCAGATTCACGCAGAATAGCATTGAATATTGCCACATCTAGCCTTGCAACACAATGTTCCATTACCTAAAAGGCGCCATAGCAAAAGGAAAGCTCATACAAATGTTCTAGGAAAGAATAAATGATGAAGATGAGAAACTTTGGTGATTGAAATTAAATTCCAATGTTTGACGGAAAAAAAATTTAACCACAGAGGGATCTTAGATAGATCTTGAATGATTTCATACCATTCTTGCCAAAACAAGCAAGCAGCCACACTTATGCCCCCCTGCTCGAACAGGACAGAGTCGCTGAGAAGCATCCTGGAAAGCGTTTTCCCATAGGTTGACAGAAAAGCTACCTTGCTTCTGCTCACCCAGTGCAGGTCCTAACAACCTTACAGTCGTCTTATTTGTAGATGAACTCTCAGCTGGAGATTGCATATTTGGAATCAAAGCCTAAAAAGATAAGACTCTGGTCAGCAAAACATAAACGCACATGAAAGCTACTACAAAAATCACAGGTTAAGAGACAATTAAGTTTTCAATCAAAATTAAAAATTATCGTCAGTCTAAATAAATTCATGTGTACACTTCAAGAAAAAAATGGCCTTGAACATTCAACCTACCATCAAACAATATGATTGTCCTGATGTACAGACCCCAGCCACCTTTAACATGTTAAAAGCAAGAATGAGAGGTTCTTTGTTTGTGTAGGTGTACCTGCCACCATACTGACTCAACAATCCGAGAGAAAATCCAGGATTCAACTTTTTCTAATGCAGCTGTGAAGTTCCTGTCCCTTGCCAGTCATCAGCAAATTGCATTAAACCATTCATTTGTTTGCTACCGGAACTACCCCTCCATTTCAGTGAGGCAGACTTCACATCATTTCCCTTGCTAGTCCCATTTGACTCCGCAAACTTTACTGAAGGACTTGACTGGCGTGAAATGCCAAATGCTTGAGTTATGATCTCCCTTAGCACGACAGTGTTTGATAACCAGAAGGTCAACCTTAACATACAAAAGGAAAAAATAAATCATTTTCCAGAAATCAGAGAACATTTGTAACACTATGAAATATAACATGATAATTTTACCTGGGGACATCATTGCCATAGGACTTCGCTATCAAAGTAAGTCCTGATACAGTATTCTTAGCAATTGTTGCTCGCTTGTCCTGAGTCCAATGCTTGCAAGCATGGATATAAAGTCTAGAAATCCGCCGAGCTGGTGTGTGAACTTTATGCGCAGAGCTCCCATGTTCTTATTAAGGGTAGTAATGTAAAATGATGCTAAGTAGTGTTGTTAGAGTTGTTGTGAGAAGTTTGTTATACCTTACTTAGTCATTAAGTTAGGTAAGTAGTCTATATGTAAATGATGGTATATATACACCAAAGTGTAACATTATTCAAGTAATGCAATTCACAATTTCATTTCTTTCTTCTCTCTCTATTTTTCGTACTAAATCTCTCTCTAGATTCTAACATGGTATCTATCATCGGTGTCTAACGACCTTTGACGATCCTCCGTCTACCTACGTTCTCTGTGCTCTGTCTTCTTGCCTCTCTACGCTACCAACAATGGCGGTATCTCCTTCGCCTCTCTCTGATTCTACATCGCAACCATCTCCTGCAGATTCTTCAGCCCCAAATTCGTGCCCTAATTCGGTCAGTTCTTTGATCACAATTCAGAACATTGGCTCGTTGGTTCCGATCAAACTGACGACTACAAATTGGATCACTTGGAGTGCTTTATTTGCATCGATCTTTCACCGGTATAATCTCACTGGCATAATTGATGGTTCTATGGTGGCGCCGCCTAAGTATCTTCTTGATTCTTCAGGAAATTGCACTTCGACCGTGAATCCTCAATATGTGACGTGGTTTGAAAATGATCAGAACATTCTGATCTGGATCAATTCGACACTCTCGGATTTTCTGATCCCTTACACTGTTGGTGTTACCTCTACTCGTGATCTGTGAGCAAAATTGGAGTCTCGCCTTGCGACGGCATCTCAATCACACATTCATGAACTTCGTTCTCACCTTCGAACTATTACTAAAGGTGATTCAACTACAGCTGCTTATCTTCAACAAATTGAAGAAGTCGCTGATGCTCTTGCGACTGCTGGTGCTCCGATTGATGATTCAGAACTCATCTCTGTTATTCTTAATGGATTACCACCTGAATATGATGCTTTTGTTGATACTATTCAGTTTCTTCTTGATTCAACCACCATTGATGAGTTACACGGCTTGCTGCTCAACACGGAGATTCAATTGGCAAATCACAACAAGGTTTCTCCGTCAGCGTCATTTCAAGCTTATAATTTCTCTACTGGCATTCTTCCTACACCCCTAGGTGACTCCAATTCTCAGGCATATTATGTTTCACAGAACTCCAATTTCAACACCTCACAAGGCCGTGGCATGGATTAGAATTTTTCTAACCTTAGAAATTTTCAGCATCGCCCCAATAACTCTTGATCCTACAATTCTCGCCAGAATTTCTCTCGCCAAGGTCAACAGAAGAATAATCGTGGCTTCAAATCTAATTTCAATAATTTCAACAGAAGAAACTTATGTCAAATTTGTCGTCAATTTGATCATGAGGCTATTGATTATCCGCATCGTTTGAATCCTAGTTATGGCAACAAGAATTCACAGACAGCATTTCATGCTAATATTTCTCCCACATGGCTTCTTGATACTGGCACCAGTTCTCATATGACAAATTCTTACACAAATCTTCAAAGTCATGAATCCTACAATGGTCCTGAGCAGGTCTATATTGGCGACGACAAAGGTTTGCCTATTACTCACTTTGGTTCTTCTAGTCTTCATACTTCTACTCATACATTTGACTTGAACAATGTGCTGCATGTTCCTGATCTGAAACAAGATTTGATTTCTGCAAATCGATTTATAATTGATAACTAGTGCTTCATTCATCTCTATCCCTTTCACTTCATTGTGAAGGATCTCACTTCAGGGAAGAAGCTTTTTAAAGGCCCTGTCAAAGCTGGATTCTATCCCTTTCTTGCACCTTCTGTTGTCGGCAATCATCATGCTTATGTGACCAGTACTAAAGCTTCTCAGGGCATCTAGCATCAACGTTTAGGTCATCCCTCTTTCAAGATTTTAAATAAACTAGCTTCCAAGTCTAGTATCTCTCTTTCATATAGGATCAATAAATTTGTGTGCTCTAGCTGTGCTTTAGGTAAATGTTCTCGAAAGTCATTTACCTCTGTTTCTTGTAACACGAGCAAACCTCTTGAGCTATTGCACACTGATGTATGGGGTTCTGCGCCCATTTCTTCTGTCAATGGATATCGATATTATCTTCTATTAGTTGATGATTTTACTAAGTATTCTTGGTTCTTTCCATTGAAGTAAAAATCTGAAGTGTTCAATACCTTTGTTCATTTCAAAGCTGTGGTTGAAAACATGTTGGGATTCAAGGTTATTACTGTGCGATTTAACTCTGGTGGTGAATTTGTCAATCACAATTTTTCTGACTTTTTTAAAATATATGGGATCTCTCATCAACTCAATTGTCCTCATACTCCAGAACAAAGTGGTTGTGCTGAAAGAAAGCACAGACATTTAGTTGAAACTGCCCGGACCATTCTTGCAGCCTCTCAAGTTCCTCACATCTATTGGGTTGAAACATTTTCAACAACTCTTTATCTTATAAATCGAATGCCTACTGGTAGTAAACCCTCTCCTTGGGAACTATTATTTAATAAACCACTAGATTACACAACTCTCAAGGTTTTTGGTTGTAGATGTTTTCCTTGGCTTAAACCTTACACATCTTCTAAGCTTGATCCCAAAAGCAAACCTTGTGTCTTTTTGGGCTATAGTCTCAATCACAAAGGCTATATATGTTTGGATGCTCACACTGGGAAACTTTATATTTCCAGACATGTAATCTTTGATGAATATACATTTCCATTTCATCATAAAGCATCTACTGTGAGTCATTCTCCTTCAGCTCAACCTATCTCCAATCCCCCATCCATTCCCACCTCATTAACCTTTAATCATTCTTTTAATTTTCCTTCCTCATCTGCTTTGTTAAACCCACCCTTCTAATTCAATCCCTTACCTCATTTAGATCCTCATTCACTCTCAGATCCCTTACCTCAATCATCGCCTATTCACCCTCATTCCCTAATAACTAATATTCATCCTATGACTACTCGGTCTAAGTCTGGCATTTTCAAACCTAAGGCTCTTTTAGCAACTAAACATCCTCTCTCATCTCATTATCTCCTGATTACACACCTTCCACATATCTTCAAGCATCTAAACACTTTCACTGGAGGCAAGCTATGCAGGAAAAGTTCAATGCTCTACTTCAAACTGGTATATGGTCTGTGGTAGCTCCTGATTCCTCTCAAAACTTGGTAGGGTGTAAATGGGTTTTCCGTATTAAAAGGAAACCTAATGGTTCAGTTGACAGGTACAAAGCCCGTCTTGTTGCTAACGGATTTCATCAGCAACAAGGTCTGGATTACAATGAAACCTTCAGTCCGGTTGCAAAACCAACCACCATTCGACTTCTCTTAACTCTAGCAGCTAAATTTGATTGGTTTATCAATCAGTTGGATGTAAGTAATGCATTTCTGCATGGTACTCTCACTGAGTCTGTTTTCATGGTGCAACCTCCCGGATTTGAAGATCCAGCTCACCCATATCATGTGTGTAAATTGCACAAGTCTCTGTATGGCCTCAAACAGGCTCCCAGAGCTTGGTATGCCAAGTTAACCGATGCATTACACTCTATTGTATTCTCTAGCTCCCAAAATGACCACTCATTATTTGTCAAGCAAGCTACTTTAGTGGTATATGTCTTGGTGTACGTGGATTACATTTTAGTCACAGGACCAGATTCTGCAGCATGTAAACATGTGATTGCTCAACTCTGTGAGTTATTTCCTATTAAGGATTTGGGATCACTTCATTATTTTTTAGGCATTGAGGTCAAGAGATCTTCCAAGGGTATATTCATCTCTCAAACTAAACACATTTTGGATATTCTCAAGAAGGCACACATAGAGGGTGCTAAACCCTGTGTTACTCCACTGAGCACAGCTAAATTGGATCACTCTTCTCCATTACTGTCCAATCCAGAAGAATACATATCCTTAGTTAGAGGGCTCCAATACTTAACCTGGACTCGACCAGATTTGTCTTTTTCCGTGAATCTTGTTTGTCAGTCATGCAGTGTCCACGAGAATCGCATTTCCAAGTTGTCAAACGCATTCTTAGATATTTAAAGGGCACTATTTCTCTTGGTCTCTGGTTTCCAAAATGTTCTGCACCTCTCAACATTCATAGTTTTTCAGATGTAGATTAGGCCGGTTGCACTATCTATCGACGATCTACATGTGCTTTCTTTATTTTTCTAGGTGATTCACTTATCAGTTGGAGTGCTAAAAAGAAACCCACCATGGCTAGATCCTCTACTGAAGCAGAATATCGGTCTTTGGCTACCACTGCTGCTGAGTTAACATGGATTTGCAAATTGTTAGTTGACATTGGTCTTGTTCTTACTTGTCCTCCTAAACTTCGGTGTGACAACATATCTGCTATATCTCTTGCTAAGAATCCCATTTTTCATGCTCGGACCAAGCATGTGGAGATTGAGTACCACTTCATTCAGGAGAAAGTCTTGGCAAATTCTATCACAGTGCACTTTGTATGTACACATGATCAAACTGCAAATATTTGCACTAAAGCATTATCCAAGGCTCGGTTCCTTCTTCTCCGCGACAAACTTTCTCTTCGGCTACCTTAGCTCAGTTTGAGGGGGGATATTAAGGGTAGTAATGTAAAATGATGCTGAGTAGTGTTGTTAGAGTTGTTGTGAGAAGTTTGTTATACGTTACTTAGTCATTAAGTTAGGTAGTTAGCCTATATGTAAATGATGGTATATATATACCAAAGTGTAACATTATTCAAGTAATGCAATTCACAATTTCATTTCTTTCTTCTCTCTTTATTTTTCTTACTAAATCTCTCTCTAGATTCTAACAGCTCTGGTACTACATAGTAGAGGGAAATTTCAAGAGCATTAACTTCTCGCAACTCTTCTTCAAGTTTCTCAATTCGCATTTCCATTTCTTCAATCTTTCGTTCCAAAGCTATTTCAAACTTTTGTTCAACATTTTCTTCCGCATTTACTATTTCATGGTCACTTTCCACAGTATGAGCACCATTTGAGGCCCCATCAAGGATATAACTTAATTTTACCTCTTTAATAGGCTCATCATCAACCTCCTCAAATGATTCTGAGGAAGGTTCAATGGGAACTTCGCTATCAGAAGAACCTTTCCAAGAAGAAGTTTTGGTTTTAACTCCCGAATGCTAGTTGTTTGAAGTAGTGACTTTTTTGGCAGTGTTATGCAACCCCTTAGATTTTGACATAGTAGATTCACTACCAGATCTCTCACAGGATCCATGAGAGCTTTTTGAGGAATTCTTCTTTTCAATGATCTTGGGCACCCTTGAAGCTTTTTCAACTTTCTCATCCTCAAGGGTGGGTGAATCCTCTTGAGATGATGCGGAGTCCTTTATTGTCTCGCAATTTGACACCTCGTCATCAATGTTCTCTTTGGAAGTCATTGGAGTAGCTTTCAGATCTTGAGACACCTCCTCAAACCTGTTGACATCATCTACATAATGTATAACCAGGTTTTCATTAACTTCAGAGAGCTCTGTGCCTGCGTTTGAATCACTTACTAACGTACTGGGGTCTGTTTTAGCATAAGAGTCTTTGGATTCAGTTTCTTTTCCATTCAATGTCTTGCCGTTATTCCCTTGATTCGGTTGATTATCTCTCCTTTCACTTCTTCCAGTCGGCTTGGTATTTTTAGTATTTCGGGTTTTCCTTTTGTCAACCTCCTTCATGCTTAACAAGGTTTAGTTCCTCCAGCTACAACAATCAAATGAAAGACTGTGACATGAAAGAAAACAAAACAATCAACAACCAAGCAAAGCTCTTCTCCTTATTACTTCCTAAGCGACGACTTGAAAGCGAAAAAACAAAGCAAAGAAACGGAGCCAAAACCAGCAATAGAAACATAAAGCAAAGGGATTACAATTACCTTTCTTATGCAGTAACTTCCTTCAACTTCAAAATTATTTCAGTCAGCCTGCAAATTGGACATTGTTATAGGTCATCAACCGGAGACTTTTACGCAACATTTTCCATGCAACGCTTTGAGTGCATCACTAAAAATGCAATGAAGAGCAAGCTTATGACTACCCTATTCAAAGGTCATCTCAGTCACATAGCCTTACGTTCACTTCTCAACTCCAAACCAAAAGGATAGACAAAAAATCAATCACAAGGACCAAACAAAGTTTGTTTACTCATTGCAAGAGACTTGTAGCTCAAGTAAACAAGAATCGCACAACAAAAGATTCCTCTATACTAGATTCGGATCCTCCTCCCCCAATATCGCTCATATCAAATTTTGTTTACTCACAAAAAGAAAAAATTATATATATTCATTCACCTAAAGAATGCTCATTTCCCTTTTTTTTTTTTTTTTTAATCAAAGTGATATTCCAAACTATTCTAATATTCGGGGTGAATTTCAATGCAATATTGC